>CAKAOI010046413.1:0-47046 GCA_916701655.1 Sebastiscus albofasciatus
TACCTTTAATACAATGTCACAAAAAAAACATAAATTCATCCTCATCACTAGTGTCACTGTCCAGAAAAATGCGCATGACCGCCTCTCTCTCCTGAGCCTCCACCTCAACAGAGGTTGGGCGACACTCCTTCAAATCACACACATTATTATTAATTTTTGTATATATGTATGTATGTATGTATGTATGTATGTATGTATGTATATATGTGTGTGTGTGTGTATATATATATATGTGTGTGTGGGGGTATATATATATGTGTGTGTCTATATATATATGTGTATATATATATATGTATATATGTGTGTGTGTATATATATATGTGTATATATATATATATATATATATATATATGTGTGTGTGTATGTATATATATATATATATATATATTTATATGTATGTGTTTATGATGTATGTGTACAAACATACATCTATGGAAATCAGATTGATTGGATTATATTCACCAGAAGTATAAAACATTACATGTCCCTTATAAATTAAAAAGAAAATACCACTAATCTGTGAGGGAAATGTCTTTATTCTTTGATTTTTGGGTTGCTGGAAAAAAACTGTAATGAATAACTCCTAACAATGACTGATATATTTGACTTCAGGACATCTCTGACTACATACATGCTGAAAATCAAACATTCTTACTGTAAATATATTTACAGTACATATACATATAGAAATATAAGTGCCACTAATTTGCAGAGTTGAGTTGTCAGTGAACTGTGAGGAAACACAGGAGTAGTATCTCCAATGGAATATTACGACCAGTATTAATATCTCTATCACCACAAGACTGAGTTGATAACTTCCCTCCTGTCATCCAGCACCATCATCTCCTGGGGGAGGAGCAAGGAGAAGGAGGCGTTCGAGCGAGTCCTCGAGCAGTTCTCCTCGGGGCCGGTGTCCGTGGTCAGCGACAGCTACGACATCTTTAACGCCTGTAAACACATCTGGGGAGACAAGCTGAAGGAGCGAGTCATGGAGCGCAGCCAGGACTCGTGTCTGGTCATCCGGCCGGACTCCGGAGACCCCGCGGAAACGCTCATTGAGGTAAATAAATTTGCCCCGATATGATTACAGTGCAGCCCGTGAGCAGCTGACATCGACTGCGCTCTCCCTCAATACTGCTGGTGATTACTAGTAAATGATTCAATGTCGATTAACTGAGGTTGTAAGATGTTCAGACTGCTCCAATGTAACATGGCTGATGCCTACATGTATGAACTGAACTCCAAAATAAAACCATTGAAATGCCACCTGTAGGTCATCAAGATTCTGGAGGAGTGTTTTGGCTGTTCTCTGAACTCTGTGGGATACAAGATTCTGCCTTCTTACCTGCGAATTATTCAAGGAGACGGCATCGACCTTCGCTCAGTGGAAGAGGTGAGAACAAGTGTGGTTGTTGTACTGCTCTGGGTTCATCTTGACTCTACTTTATACTGTACGTCGTTTGTATATGAAGTTTTTGTATTCCCTCCTGTTGCAGATTCCTTGATTTGATCATTATTTCACCTATTAGAAACATTCTTACCTGACCAAAATTAGGGAAATTCAAGAAAAAATACAGCAATTTTCACTGCAATTAATAACAGAAAAGTTTTAAGATTATACAATCACACTGAAATTCTTCACAAAGGGGCTTTAGGTACCTCTTCATCCACACTGAGAACATTAGGAGCGGCTGCGTTGCGTAGCGGTTGCATTGCTTGGCGGTTGCATTGCTTGGCGGTTGCATTGCTTGGCGGTTGTGTTGCTTGGCGTTTGCGTTGCGTGGCGTTTGCGTTGCGTGACGTGGCATTTGCGTGGCGGCTGTGTTTCAGCTGTGTTTCAGCTGCGTTTCTGCTGCTGCTGTCAACCCTTTCTTTCTACATAGAGTTTGCCTTTCATAACGGCCATTTCATTTCATTATAAATATCATTTATATTTATTTTAGACAGAGAAAGGTTAAGAAACGTGTGGTAATTTGTAAATAATAGTAATAATACATAATTAAAACCCCCTACTATATTCATTCATGGAGCTCTCCAAGTCACTGCATGTTCTACGACACTGTCCTGCACATATTTCAGAATAAAAGCCTTGTGTTAACAAATGAAGGAATTCTGTCCAGAGAAAAAATGCTTGAAGGCTTTTATTTCTAAATAAAAGCAGGAAGTGTTGATTTAAAAATAAGTCTTTACTTTTTTTCATCTCCGTAACATATTCTACTGATAGAGACATTGAAACTGTAGTAATGTTGCTGGTATGATGTCAATATACTGTCAATAGATCACTTTTATCACTGATGCTCGTCCACACTGGGAACGTCAACTTTTCTTCGTCCTCAACTTCACTCTTTTTCTTGTTTTATTTTGTTTCATCTTGTACTTATCTTTGATTCTTTCACAACATGCGTACCGCCAAAAGCGAGCCTCTATCATACAGCATGATAGAGAACAAATTTTACACATCAGATTGTTGGTGGACGGCACTTTTTCATCCCGATCAACCAACAGCAGGGATTATCCGTGGCTGGGATTAGTTGTTGCTGTACCTGGAATACGGAGGAGACAAAGGAAGCCGAGGTTCTAGTCCGGCTGGAGAAACGTGAAAACCGGCATCCTCTGCCGAGTATCCTTCCAGCTAATGTTCAATCACTGGATAATAAGCTGGATTAACTCAGGAGCAGGATGTCTTTCCATATTAAGAACTGTAACGCTGTGGTTTTCACAGAGGACCCCCCCCCCGACCACATAGACTCACACACGGATGTTACATCAGCAAACGTGTCCATGACTCCGTATTGACGATTACTGTACTGACATTCCCGAATCAGAAGCCGTGGGTTAACGGGGGGAAGTCCGTGCTAAACCTAAAACACGGACCGCTGCCTACAACTCAGGATGATGTGGATTAGTACAGGAAATGCGGGTATGCGCTCCAGAGAGCTATTAGCAAAAAGAGAATACAGGGACAAGTTGGAGTCTGACTACCAGGCTCCACCAGAAACATGTGGGCTGGACTAAGAACCATCTCAGACTACAGGAGGAAAAACGGCAGTTCTGAAGTAATGTCTGCATCTCTCCCAGATGAACTGAACACCTTCTATTCACGGTTTGAGACCAACTTTTCTTTGTTTTCCGTAGATTCTTCAGAAGCTGACTGATGAAGGCTGGAGTGCCGAGAACATCTTCTTCGGTTGTGGCAGCTCTTTGCTTCAGAAACTCAACAGAGATACTCTGAACTGTGCCTTCAAGTGCAGCTACGTAGAGACAAACGGCAAGGGGGTGAGTGAGAGGGTTCAGGTTTGATTTGGACGTGATTTGAACATCACCTCGCTTTAACAGATGAACATCAACAGATTATTGTTAATATGACCTGTCTGGTGAAATGATTAACACTAAACCCTTCAGAGATTTAATCAGGGCTGCAACTTGGCCTTTAACTTGGCTTCTGCTTTTAGAGTTTAACCATCAGCCACCAACAGGAGCAGCAAGCAAAACCTGTTCCAGTGTTCATAATTGCATGTGACACAGACTTGGAAGAAAATGTGAACCTGTCCTTTAACACTAACAATAGTCATCAGCTAAATGTGCACTTTTACACACGATTTGTAGATTTGAGACTGAGTTAGACTTAATTAAGGAAGTTGACTTTGCAGAGCTATGTCTTGGCTCAGCTTTGACCTTCTGCCATTCTCATTGTTATTGTGCAAACACACAGTTCTGTAATGCAATGGATCCCCCTTCCAAAGAAGTGGTTTAGTAATGTGTGTCATAGTTACAACACCATTTGACTCATTCAATTCAGACATTTTCGGGGCACAGTAACATGAGCGGTCCAATCACACAGGTTTTGAACAAATGTCAAGTTATGGCAATTATGAAACCACTTATTTAGAAGGGAACTTGTGTAATACTGTACATCTGTTCTTGTCATTCGTTGTATTACAAGCTGATAGGAATAGAGGCCAAAACAACAAAATCAAGACCCCAAATCTTCCCTTTGTGACAAACTAACTGTCAGCTATAAAGCTACTGTACTTACTACCTGTTACACCTCTCACAGCATGAAAACCATGGCTTTGGCGTGGTATTAATTGTTCCATCTGTGATCAGAGTTGCTTCCCTGTATGGCACAGATACAGTAATCCTGGTTTTCAATGAGCTCATGAGCATTTGGAGCAGCTGATTTCACTTTGTTTGAGCTGGATTGACCTGCGTGTGTTTCTTTCAGATGGACGTGTACAAGCAGCCGGTGACCGACCCATCCAAGGGGTCAAAGAGGGGTCGGTTATCACTGAGGAGAAACTCCGATGGCTTTTTAGAGACGATAGAGAGAGGGGCGGGCAAGCCTGAGGAGGTCAGTCCCAGCACTTTCAGTTCTAACTCTCACTGATATTAAATAAGGATTATCACTGTTTTACAGGCCCATGGCTGCAGTTTGTAGTGAAAGCTTTCTGTTCAAAATGTGTCGTCTCAAGCAAAGACACTCAAGTGATGTCCCTTGAGCTGCCGTGAAACATGTTTTCAAGTGCACCAAATTTGACAAAATCCAGTATCTGGAGAGAATTATGAGGCACATTTAAAACTAAATTATAGATTTTTTTCTGTCATTTCTTTTTTTAAATTGGATACAGCCCCGAATGTGTTTAACAGCTTTGTCATTGAACTTCATCGTCCCGTACTTCCTGATATATCTGTGTGTGTGTGCTCTGCGTTCTGCAGGACCTGCTGGTGACTGTGTTTGAGAACGGCAGCCTGGTGCAGGACTACTCCCTGGAGGAGATCCGGAAGAACGCTCGGCTGAGGGACGAGGAGGAGGTGAATCCCACCCTGCACAACAGTGAACAGGAGCTGCTGCACAATCACATCATCAACGGGATCCACTAGATCCACCACAGAGCCTCTCACAATGCAAATAATACTTCAGGTTTTTAACAGGGTGCGAGGCACCAGTCTTAAGTATGAGCTGCACATGTTGAAGGGGAGCGCATAAAGCTGTTTCTCATAAGACACTAACCTTTACTACGACAAAATATGAGTACAGTGTTATTGATTACAGTAATCATCAGGTATGGGTTACACTTGCTAGTGTTTGATAGCACGAATGCTTTATATACAATATTTGATTTAAGGTCAGTGTCTAGCCTGGTCTGCTAAAAATAACGTTCCCATACAACAAAACTGCACCGTCAATTACGTTTCGAGGGGAAACGTATTTTCTCCCAGATTCCGTTTATCACAAAACCGTTTCTAATCACAGTCGGCGTAGGGAAGAGGTCGGGCCAGCTGGGTGGCTCAACAAAAGACTTTCACCCAGGAGGCTGCTGGTCGTCTCCCGTGTGAAACCAGAAGTCAACGTTGACTTATTTTAATTTATGACTGTAACTTCAATAACGTAACAAACGTACTTATTTTAAGTCAAACCGTGATGATTTTACTAAACACAACCAAGTTGTTTTATTGCCTAAACATAACCAAGTAGTTGTTGCATTTTTGATTTTGTTTTCTTTCAATTTACAACATTTAAAGGGACTCTATGTAAGAATTAGAAATTGCTTATTAACAGCGACACCTGTGGCCGTTAAGTCAACGGAAGTCAGCGTCCTGTTGCTCGCTCTACATAGACATGAACGAGCGCGGTGTGTGAGTGAAGGCAGGCAGAGGAGCAGAGTACAGCAGAGACTTCGGCCCTGGAGATCAAAGCTACGGTCTCCTCCACGTCCTCCGACCGCGGCCGACACTGTTTAACAGACGGGCTTCACTAGATACAACTTTGTGGTTTTGGTGCTTCCGTGTAGTTTGTGTTGGAGTCTGAACAGCGTAGACACAGGCGAGCGCGCATGGGACACCAACCCGCAATGATTTATACATGTAAGAAGTTACAAACAGTTCCTTTAACCACATGTTTAAAACTGCGACTGTAATCTGGAAGAAAATATGTTTCCCTCAAAACATAATTGAGTTGTACGGAAATGTCATGTTTTAGAAAACAGGGTTGCGGCGTCAGCCTCATATATCAGCAGAACAATATGTTGCTGCAGCCCCACTTTCCGTCCTTTAGTTTTAGGTTTGTGTTTAGGTAACACAGCCACGTACCAGCATATCAGTGAAGACATCACAGCACTGACCAGTAGTGCAAAACAAGCAGATTCTGCTGCACTGCAACAAGGAAGCCATACCTGTTGTTTCTGTTTCATGATTTCTGATGCCACTGGCCCACAAAGTACACTCTATGAAACCCCTGTGTTCAACGAATTAAAAAAAATACATTATGAAGTGGATATTCATATGAATAAATTGTGTAAAATATATAAATGAACCAACAATTTGTGAAATAATTGGAGAAATTGTCGAAACTCAACTCATTATTATTATTATTATTATTATGAATTGTTATATCATTATTAATCATCAGTTTTATGAGAGTTAATTTTTAATTAATGACAGACATTTTTATTTCAAAATGCCCTTTTTTTCTAAAGTCAGGTTTTATTTCATAATCACATAATCAAAGTCATTTTTCTATGAAGCCCGCTCGCCACACCCAAACCCAATCACTGCAGAACTGTGCCATTTTCACCAGTTCTGAAGTGTGTGCCAAGTTTCGTGAGTTTTTGTGCATCCAAAGCTCCTCAAAAATGCCACAACAGAAAAATTATCTTTACAAAAAACAATAGGTTTCCCCGTACTTTCGTGCTCGGGCCCTAATTAATGCACACTGTTCTGAATAATAGAGGAAATAACCCCATCAATAGAATGCTCCTGGGATGATGTATTTTTGTAGGCCAACCAAGTTAGCATCGCCCCGGGTTCCATGACAAAAAGCCAATGGGATTGTTCCATTGGATTATTTTGGATTATTGCAGAAAATAAGCTCTAAACACACGTTTATGATACGTACACTTCTTGTTCAGCAAGATAATTTCCACATGTAAACACCACTTTTATGATTTTTGAATGAATGCCATTGCTAGAAGTAAAAAGCTAACGTTAGCCACTTGTTAGCAACCGCTTTTTTTAAAGACACGTACACAATCTGGTCCTTGTCAAAGTCGCTCCCATCCTTACGCTGGCCCATTTTTTCTGCTTCCAACACAAAGTTCAAAGTTCAGAATGTTCACTTGCTGCCTGATATACCCCCCCCACTGCCAGGTGCCATTGTAACGAGAACTACTTTATTGTGTTGTATTATTGTATTGACATTGTTGTTGCTCTAGCTCACAAGAGCTAACTGCTAATTGTGGTAGCGGTTGCTGTGACTCCTCGCTACAGAGACGGGGTCATGTGATTGGCTGAAAGGTGAGCCAGGGACTGCGACAACCATGATCTCTAAACTTTTGTACATTTAATGAAAATGTAGTAGTTTGATCATGTGATTTTGAATATTATTTGATTATTGAGATAGCACATTGATATTAATTCAAATTACAAATACTAGTGTTTTTAACCTCAAGAAATCTGGCATTTCACCTTCGAAGCATCAGACCAAAAGAAAACAATCACTCAACTCAAACAGAGTCACGGTGTTAACAATATTTTTTATTAGTTTTTTTTTTATTATTATTTTTGTATCCTTTGCTGTTTGATACAATATTGATTTTTGACTAATTTGTTTGTGCAGATAAACAGACTGGACGTTAAAGGTGCTAAACTGGAAATAAATATCAAAAACTTGTCTGATTAATAGTTCAATATTTTATTTAATCATCTCTTAAAAATAAACAAATGTAACAAGATAGATGGACCCTGTTTGTCAGATGTCTGATCAGAAAATACTGGAAAATTCAAAATCACTGCTGTGACACATTCACAGATTTAATCACTGTATGTCATAGCAACCCTTCCTCTGAACTGGAGAATTTTTTTCATAAGTGCTTGACTTAAAATGATTTTGACATGGATTGATTTAATCGCTGGAGTTACATCCAGTTGAGATAATCACTGGCAGATGTATTTTTGCATCAGTGTGGGGCAAAGGGACATAATTGTTAGATGACGCATGGTGTAATGTTACGTTACCATAACAGCAGTGGTGACGAAATTACTTTTAACATGGTGGGTGATGAAGAAACATTTAGAAAATCAATGTTAAGTGTAAGAGAAAAACGTCCAGCGTGTTGATTACCCTAATATCTCATGCTTGGGTGAGGACAAAAAGTAAACAGGACACGGTGCTTTCTCGCTGCTGCCGTCTTAAAGGTCCCATATTATAACAAAGTGAGATTTTAATGTTTTTTTATTATAAAGTAGGCTTAAGTCCTATATGAATACTGTGAAAGTATCGAAACACTCATCGTCATCCACATCCGCAGGGAAATACGCACAGCCCGTATTCAGAAACTCTGCATTTGAAACAAGCTGTCAGGATTTTTGTACTTTCGTGATGTCACAAATATACAATATTTAGACCCTTTACACAGATTTAAATGTAAAGATTCTAAATGTGTCCCAGTTTATTCCTGGTTGCAGCGTATGTGAATGTCATCAGCTGACAGGAAGTACACATTGGCCCAAGCTGTTGCCTAGCAACGCAATTCTGTTGCAATTCCGTCGCAATTCCGTCGAAATGCGCTAAAACAGAGCGTTTAAGACAGAGGATAAATACAGGCATATTCAGGCTGACAGTATGAGGAAAATAAAGGTTTTTCATTAACATTACAGCATGTAAACATGTTCTAGTAGAAACACAAAATACAAGTATGATCCTGAAAATGAGCATAATATGGGACCTTTAACAAAGTGCTCCGGGATGCTTTCGCTTCAAGTGTACATGCAGAGCAGCTGTACTGCTGTGAAAAGCCACTTCCTATTTGCTCTTTCCAGTTTACAGAGCACCACATTGTTGGGTCTCTGTCTAAAATACTTCCACACTTCAGAGGATTGTGCAGCTTGTTCTCCCAGGAGAATCCATGCTTTGACCGGGCTCAGCCATTCTTGCGGCCTGCCGACGCACATTATGCAAATCGACGTACAATTGTAATCGACGACATCAATTACGTTGACGAATCGCCTCCAGCCCTAATAGTCCGTGAGCCCGACCCCCAAAATTTTATCTTTTTGTTCGTTTTGTTTCGACCAAACCCCAGGCTCACGGTCTATAACTAACATGCAAGCGCAGCCGGACCGGCTACTTAACCAAAGCACAGAGAAGCTTGGATTACAAAAACACACAGACGGAGAGCGACTTCATTCTCTGCTCAGGTAGACATTACTCCACTATATGTTTTAATAGTTGTTTGCTGCTATATTAATGCTCTGAATCTCAAATTTAGCGCCTTTAAACTGCCTTTAATAAATTGAATGCAGGCCTGTTATTGTGCACTGCTAAAATTATTACAATATGTAGTAAAGTATACTGGACATCAGATATGATTTAGCAGATAGTCAGTATTAAAGAATTTGGATCTAGATTGGGGAAACACCTATGTGGGATGTCATTAGATGGAATAATACATATACAGGTATACTGGTAAAGAGAAGATCGGGTAAATATTTAGTTGAAGTCAGGCTTGATTGGCTGATTAACGTCGGATTGACTTACAGATATTAAAGGAAACATTCACTCTGTTCTCCCACACATCCGGTCAGTCTCTGATGTCAACTGCATTCTGCCAGTGATTTTCTGAGGAAGTTTTATCATTAAGTCTTTAACTACCAACTTCCTCAACCTGCCTTGTCTACTTTAGCTAGACGTATCTTATTTCTCAAAATGCCTTTCGACAACTTCTACACAAGGGGCATTATTGCTTCAAATTGTTTTGCAGATCCATATAAACCAATCTACAAGTATTCAGAGTGATGTAGCAATGTATCATCTGATTACCTGCCTTACTATCAGCTTACTGTATTATGTCAATTATACTCTAATTTGAAGCGGCTCATTGCTTTTGTTTTAGGAAGTTAGCAAAGTAGGAAATGCTGCCTACTTTTATAGCAACAACTCAGTTATGTCGGTCACAACAGATGCAAGTGGGCTATAAATGTTCTGACGTTCTGACTAATATAAAAAGCAGCTTGTCTGCTGCTGGATTTTTATGCATCGAACAAACGACTCCAAAGCTACCACTGCTTTTTTCTTTCGGCCGTTTAGGGCCAATTCATTGTAAGTGTTGAGTCTTCTTACTCTCTTTTAATGCCCCTTTATTTTCTGTTAACATGTTTGGCTTTTTTTTTTATATTCTGCAACAAATTCTACAATAATCGGTGGTATGTTCAGTTTAAGACTGCAGGCCAGACCGGCCTGTAGGGATTAGAGATGAAATTGTGACGCAGTTTGCCACCAACACTGGACAACACATCGTGTAGTATCGGCACTAATCATATATATAATTCAATTTTGTAAATATGCTTTTGAAAATGATTTGCTTTTAACTTGTATATCTTTTGAATGTTCTGTGTCTTTGGTTTTGTTTGTGTTTTAAGAACCAACTTTTGTAAGATTAAAGAAAAACAAAATAACACTTTTATACCACGAGAGTTATTTTACTGAACAGTTGACCATAACACTAGAGAGGTAGAGGGTGTTATTACTCTGAGTGACCAGAAAATAGAAGCCACTCATTTTAACATACTGAAGGTGAACTCCTCTGAACACCTCGTCGACCAGTGGGGTCACTGTCTAGAGCACATCCACATAAGAACACGCAACCCGTTCTCATCCATGAAATATGGCCGCTTTGTAGGCTATTTGACCAAGCTAAAGGGCACTTGTGATAAATTGATTTATAATGCTTGTGCTTCGGTATCAGACGCCGAGGGGCATGACAAAGCGGCGATATTTGATGACCTGCACTACCTGCACGCCGTTATTGGCTGGGGGTTATACCAACACATGGGACCGAAAGGCTGCTGGTTGACGCCCAGAAGCGTCTGGAGTAAATCAAAATAAGAAGAAAAGGGCTGCAGATCCAGACACCACCACACTGCTAGTGGGGCAGAAGGGATGATTGAGAGGCATTCTTTTTGTATCAGTCTATATATTGTTTTCTTTAAGAAATTATTGCATATTTTACCTTTAAAGGGACTGTTTGTAACTTTCAGAAATGCTAATGTTAACGAGACACCTGTGGCCGCTAAGTCAATGAAAGTCGGCGTCGGGTTCGCGCTTGCTCGCTCTACATAGACATGAACGAGCATCACTCAAAACAGTGAGGCGACACACGTCAGCTAAAACCACAATATCACTCTATATTTCAGCTGCTTGGCAGTAATGTTAGCTGACCAGACCAAGGTCTCTCCATGAATCACTGCTGATCATAGTGTTGGGTTTTCCTGCCTCAGCTTCCCGACCGCGGCCAGAGGGAACAGGGGAGACACCGGAGTTTTAGTCAGAGACGATAACGTTTCTCTCTGCGGAGCCCCGTCACTTCACAAGACACGGGAAACCTCTGTTGGTCTGGAGGAGCTGCAGCAATTATTTCTGCACAAATGTCCACTGTACATTCACTAGATATTCTCAGAGCTAAACTAACTCTTCTGCAGTGTGTATTGTGCGCGAATGCATGTGAGAGTGGAGCGAGAGAACGCGCGCGGTGTGTGAGTGAAGGCAGGCAGCAGAGCAGAGACTACGGTCCTGGAGACCAAAGACACGGTCTTCCCTGTGTCTTCTGGCCGTGGTCGGGAGGCTGAAGCAGGAAGAGTTGACACTGTTCAACAGACGGGCTTCACTAGATAAAACTTTGTGGTTTTGATGCTTCCGTGTAGTTTGTGTTGGAGTCTGAGTCTGAACAGCATAGCCACATGCGAGCGCACATGGGACACCGACCCGCAATGATTCATACGTGTAAAAAGTTACAAACAGTCCCCTTAAAACTTTAAGTCTTTTTTCCTGTGTATTACTTACTTACTTACTTAGTCCTTGTTGCGCCTGGTGGCACATAAGGCAAGGACTAAGGATCTCCACCGTTGTTTGCTTTCTTCTCAATGCTGTTCCAGCTGTATCCTCTCGTCTTCACTGCTCCTTCGATGGTTCGCCTCCAGGTTGTTTTGGGCCTCCCTCTTTTGCGTTTTCCCTCTGGTGTCCAACGCAATGCCACTTTTGTTGTTTCATCAGATGATTTCCTTAATACATGTCCAAGCCATCTCCATCTCCATCTTTTTCTTATCAATTATCTGTATAACTTTAACTTGGTGTTTCTAGTTATATGTGTCGACTTCCAGATGTTTCCAAGTCTTAGAAATGCTGTCCTTGCTTTTCCTAATCTGGCCATAATGTCTTGGTCGGCTCCACCATCTGATGTTACCCGGCTTCTGAGGTATGTGAAAGATGACGTACATGTCAGTTGTTGTCCATTTAGCTCTTTGACAGGTGGTTCTTTCATGTTGAGGTGCATGACTTCTGTTTTCTTGATGCTAATCTTGAATCCCAGCATGCTTGCATTCTTCTGTAGTCTAGATGTTTTGTCTTGCATGTGACTTGGTAGATGTGATAGGAGAGCGAGGTCGTCAGCATAGTCTAAGTCAGGGATCAGCAACCTTTACTATCAAAAGAGCCATTTAAGGCAAAACAAATACAAACATAATCTGTCTGGAGCCGCAAAACATTTGAGCATTGTGATGAAGGTAACAGTTTATGGTCTAAGTATTTAGTATATATGTCTAATGCAGTGAGGGCCAAAGAGCAAATATACTACGGAGTATTAGGGCCACATTGAGGGAAAAAATATTTGAGTCATAATAAGTCATAATATTACGAGAAAAAATTATAACATTACGAGAATAAAGTCATAACTTTACGAAAAAAAAGTCATAACATCACGAGAATAAAGTCAGAATTTAACAAGAAAAAAAAGTCATTTACGAGAATAAAGTCGTAATATTACTAGAATAAAGTCATAATATTATGAGAATAAAGTCATAACTTTATGAGAAAAAAAAGTCGTAATATCACGAAAATAAAGTCATAAATTTACGAGGAAAATAACACGTAAAATGAATACTTTATAATATTATGACTTTATTTTCATAAACACCTTTTTTTATCGTAAACCTATGACTTTATTCTTGTAATATTATGACTTTATTCTCAAAATCTCAGTTTTTTGTTTTTTTTCCTCAATGTGGCCCTAATACTCTGTCGTACCGTCGTACCATAGAACAATGATAAATAAAAATGAAAATGTAAACAAAAAACAGTAATTCATTTCCATTTTTAAAAACCCACAGGGAGCCACTGGAGAGGAGCTGAAGAGCCACATGTGGCTCCGGAGCTACAGGTTGCAGACCCCTGGTCTAAATCCTCTAAGTTGGAAAAGAGGATGTTTGAGTTGTTTAGGGTTGATCGCAATGAACAACAGGGACGACATCACACACCCTTGTCTCACTCCTGATTTAACAAGGAAGCTGGTGTCATTTGTGCTTCCTACTATGCATCTGAAGTCAGTGTAGAACACTTTCACAAGTGATACTATCTTTGCTGGTATTCCATAATGTCGGAGAATTTTCCAAAGCCTGTCCCTGTGGAGGCTATCAAATGCCTTCCCAAAATCAATGAAGTTGATGATGAGTTGTCTGTGCCACTCTGTACATTGCTCGATGATATTTCTTAATACAAAAATATGGTTATTGCAGCTTTCCTAAATCCTGCCTGTTCTTTCCTTAGTATGTTGTCCACTGCTGTTTTCATTCGGTTCATCAATATTTATTTCCTGTGTATATCATATAGACATGTCTGACTCTGGCAGCTCCTAGTGGTAGTATTAGTAAGGCATTGTGGCAGACAGCAATGCATCTTGCTACCATTTTAACCGCAATTGTTTAATATTTCGACAAACAAAAGCTTTATGCCCTCTGAATGATTTGAAAGATGATATAAATAACATACTAAAATTCTACACATAAAGTCAAGGTGAGGTATCCAGAGTTATCCTGATATATGAGGGATTCTGCACATCTAAACTTACAGCTGCCATATACCAGTGCACAGGCTTTCTGAGGATAGGAACCAATCATGTGATTATAATAAAGTAGAACTTTATTATTTATTAGGGATGCTGTTTCTAGAAAGAGATTTTATTATTATATGTATATATATATTTTTTAATGCAATTCATCAACCCAACCCTTTAAAGCTAAGCCCCACTGTAAAAAGACCCGCTGTACAAACTCTTAATCCTAAAAACGTTTAGAGACAAGATTGTACTGTGGGAGGAGACACGACAAGAAAAGAAAGGTAATAATGTTAATCATAATGAAATAAGGCAAGGCTTTGATATCTGACTTTGAGATTGAAATACCAATGTGACAGAAGAATGTTTTATTATTTCAGAACAATTGTATTAACCTCTGTCTCCCCCTGGAGGAGGAAGATGTGCAGGATGCTGAGTAGTGCTGGATCCAGCTGCAGCCACGGCCTCACACATTAGCAGTAATATATAGTTATATTATTTTTATTATATATACATACATATATATATGTATATATATATATATATATATATATATATATAGATAGATAGATAGATATAGATAGATAGATAGATAGATATAGATATAAATCTTGGTGCTTTACAGTGATCATAAAAATCCTTGAACATGGCATTTTGAGGAATTTTATCCAAATTTAGGGCATATGAGCCATTCTCTGGTTCACTGAGGGGATATTATCATATTACAAATATGTCACTTTACTGTAAACTGTGTTTAAAACTCAATCAGATAAATGTAAACCAAAAGGTCACCCTATCACCTAAAATACAGGATACTGGATGGCAACATGCTATCACTCCTAAATGTTTTCTGATGTAACCAAAAAAAACGTGTTATGTTTCTGTTTGTAAACAGATGAATGGAGTTGGCTTATATTTTAAATTATGATCAGTTTAGAAGCATTCAACACACTTAGTTTTAGCTATAATTTAATAACTTCTTTGAAACCTGTAATTAATTAATTTAAAAAAGGATATAACACAAAACAAATTTCATTTCATTTCATTACAAAATTTATATCAAACATGTAAAATAACAAAAAATAAAAAATAAAAAAGAGAATGTGGACAAACAAGTGGACAGCCAGAAAAAAGTAATATTTACATACACTGAAAAGCATGAGTAAAGAAATTGTCAAACACTTGATGCCTTGGTTCGAAAAGGAGTCAGAAGAAGTATAAACTTATTTAATCCCACCCCTTCTCCATAAGTCATTCATTAATAATTAACCAGCTTCCTTATTGAGCTATAAATATACTCTAATTAATTTTCCTAAACTTGTCTAACTATAATTATTACCTTTTATCTCTGTCATACAGAAATATAAATTATTTACTGATATAATTATCCTTATCAAAATATAAATTCATTATCAATCCAGAATACCAATTCATTACTTATAATGTATCTTAATCAAAATACAAATTCATTACTTACATATTTATCTTAATCATATTGACTAGTTGTTATCTTTTCATATGTGTCCATATTATTATTTATAATATACAATACGCACATGATATACTATATATATATATATATATATATATATATACAATACACAGCATCCGAACATGCATATAAAATACAATATCAAATATGAAGATTATACATTATTCTTATACCCAAAATCATATATCTACAAATATACATTATTCTGTATAGAAAAAATTGGAAGACCTAGACAGAATAAATATGAAGTAACCAAATAAATCCATAAACAGTAATAAATAAATAAACAGTAACCCCTGTAAACATCAGGTGATTGTCAAACCCCCACTTCATCACTGTACCTTGAGAACATCATGTCTTTATACCTTATTTTAAACTGGTTGAAGTTTGGACATTGCTTTAGTTCCACATTAAAACTGTTCCATAGTTTCACTCCACAGATTGAGACACAAAAACATTCAATGGTCGTACAAATACTATGAGTTTTGAAATTAAATTTTCCCCTTAAGTTATAACCCCCCTTTCCATCACTGAACAATCTCTGAATATTTCCTGGTAGCGGGTTATTTTTAGCCTTAAAGGTCCCATATCATGCTCATTTTCAGTTTCATACTTGTATTTTGTGTTTCTACTAGAACATGTTTACATGCTGTAATGTTAAAAAAACCCCTGCATTTTCCTCATACTGTTGACCTGAATATGCCTGTATTTACCTTCTGTCTTAAACACTCTGTTGTAGTGCATTTCGACGGAATTGTGACAAAATTGCAACAGAATTGCGTTGCTAGGCAACAGTTTGGGTCCATGTGTACTTCCTGTCAGATGATGACATTCACATACACTGCAACCAGTAATAAACTGGGACACATTCAGAATGTTTACGTTTAAATCTGTGTAAAGGGTCTAAATATTGTATATTTGTGACATCACAAATGGACAGAAATCCTGACAGCTTGTTTCAAATGTAGAGTTTCTGAATACGGGTTGTATGTATTTCCCTGTGGATTGAGCGTTTCGATACTTTCACAGTATTTATATAGCACTTAAGCCTGCTTAAAATCACTTTTTTATAATATGGGACCTTTAAACATTATTTGTGCTGTTTGAAATTCCACTAGATCTGTAAATCTTAATAATTTTTGACTGTAAGAATAATGAGTTAGTGTGATCCAGATATCCGACATGAGGAAGAAGAAGCATAGAGGTCATAAAGTGATTAAACATGGACAAGTTGTGAAAGTTGACATGAGGAAGGAAAACTTTAGTTTTAAACATGGAGCTTTTTCCTGCTGGCTCGACAGCTGATTGGTTGGGTGTTTGGGTGTTGTCATGGAGATGAGAAGACACGTGAACGGACGGGACCGAGAGAAGGAGGTTCGACTGGAATAAAAGACAGAGAGAGTTTAGAGGCTATTATGATGGAGAGCAGAGCGGCTGGGTGGACTACAGACTAAACTAAAGCTCTCTCTCCTCCAGAGTGACCACATTAGGACCAGTTGATGTGAGGTCAGAATGAGTCTGGTGGTGTCTCCTCCTCAGTGAGCTCTCCTCTCCTCTGTGTGGTGTCTCTGTGTAGAGGATGATGGAGATGGAGGTGGAGAGCTGCTGGCAGCGCCTGCTCAGACTGCTCCTCCTGCTCTTGTTCATGACTCTCCACGGCTCCGCCATCGAGACCGGTAAGACCTCACACACACTGAAGCTCTCTCACTGATAGTCAAGATGACGTTTGGATCGGGTTGAAAGTGACGCACAATTCCTTTCTGTCTGTGCGTAAAGCTGTGATTGCGGTGAAGCTATTGTTTAGCAGCAGAGAGTAGTGGGCTAGTTTTATAATAATAAAAGTAAATGTAGCCAAAGTCTGCCTTGTATTTCTGTTTATTGACTAAAAGTCTAATAATGTATTATCTGAAAAAATAGTGAATATCGTAACGTTTTGATATTGAGATAATCCTATGGAAATGTCTGCAATATTATATCACCCAATGTTATCTCTCAAGTTACTACAAAGTGCAAAGCCGAAAAGAGATGCTATAAAAAAATATTCAATAACTTCAGTATTATACAGTGTAGTACCACCAACATGACCTCACACATCAATGCTCTCCTCATAGTTTTACTACAACACTTAGTTTGGAAAAATACGCTTTTGCATAATTTTGAAAAATATTCAATAACTTCACTTTTACAAAGTGTAGTGCCACCAAAATGGCTTAATTAGTTTAATAAGTATAATCAGGAGACCATTGGTGTGTGAAGTGATTTTGATGGTACTACACTGCGTAATACTGAAGTTATTGAATGTTTTTATAGCATCTCTTTTCGGCATTATGCCGAATTCATGAGACATGGGCTCTTAAAGGGGACATATCGTGCTCTTTTTCAGGTTCATACTTGTATTTTAGGTTTCCTACTAGAACATGTTTACATGCTTTAAATGGTCAAAAAAACACATCGCTTTTCTCCCCTTATCTGTCTGAACATAGCTGTGTATTCACCCTGTGTCTGAAACACAGTGTTTTAGGGCCCGTCTCTTTAAGCTGAATCTGAATGGCTTGTTGATTCACATGTTTTCTGATCAAGACAGCCCATAAATAATCTGACTGGGTTGTCTTATTTCACAGTTTGTGGGTCGGAAGGAACTCCAGATACCCAGATGGATGAGCACAAGCACTGAAAATCTGTTTTAACCTTTTAAACCTTTAATTCTTTGCAATGCAGTTCAAAGTATTGTTTTGTAATAATGCAGTTTAAATGCAGATTGAAAAGTCTTCCCTGCATTAGAATTTCAACAAAAATGAATGCGTGCTTGATGTTCACTATGATGGATCACAATATGAATATGTTTTCATATCATATGGAAATGAACAGAAACCAAAGCACCCTGGAACAGTCGAGCATGGTTTGCAATATGGATAGCTGCTGTGTAAAGTTTCTGTGAAGGAGCTGAAACATGGCCCTTTAAAACTAACTCTGTGTTTTTAATCATTTATTTAATAAAAATGAATTCAAACCTCATTATTTTTATTATATAGTTATGCCGTACGATCAAATGATATTGGAGTTTTTGATCACGTGATTCAACCATCAGTTGCTGATAGTGTTTTTATTGAGGTAGCTCTCACTTTAGTATCTACTTTATCCTTGTACTAGACTGTTGTGGGCAATGTTGCAAATCAATGAGCAGAACTGTTTTATGTTATGTATGGATTTTAAAACATGTTGCATTACTATGATGATGGTCATCAATTTCTAAAGTATCTAATTTTCTGGATAAGCCAAAGACAAATTGTTAGAACCACGAGGAAGCAACATGAAGGAGGAAACAAAGTTGGAGAAGCCAAATTTAAGTTTATTATGTAAAGTAAAATACAAGTAAGAATGAACAAAGTTTTGTGGAGAGACTGAGGCCCTGCAGACCAGTTTGTCATTGTAATTGAGAATTGGCTCTCAATTTACTTATCTGGGTACATAAAAGTAAAAATAAATAAATAAATTAGGTCTGTCAGTCGATTAAAATAGAATAAAATATAATTACGATTAATCACGATTGTCCATAGTTAATCGCGATTAATCGCAGATTAATCACACATTTTTGTATCTGTTCAAAATGAACCTTAAAGGGAGATTTGTCAAGTATTTAATCCTCTTATCAACATGGGAGTGGACAAATATGCTGCTTTATGCAAATGTGTGTATATATTTATTATTGTAAATCAATTAATAACACAAAACAATGACAGATATTGTCCAGAAACCCTCACAGGTACTGCATTTAGCATAAAACAATATGCTCCAATCATAACATGGCAAACTGCAGCCCAACAGGCAACAACAGCTGTCAGTGTGTCAGTGTGCTGACTTGACTATGACTTGCCCCAAACTGCATGTGATTATCATAAAGTGGGCATGTCTGTAAAGGGGAGACTCGTGGGTACCCATAGAACCAATTTTCATTCATTCTCTTGAGGTCAGAGGTCAAGGGACCCTTTTGAAAATGGCCATGCCGGTTTTTCCTCGCAGAAATTTAGCATAGGTTTGGAGCGTTATTTAACCTCCTTCATGACATGCTAGTATGACATGTTTGGTACCAATGGATTCATTAGGTTTTTTAGTTTTCATATGGTTCCAGTATCTTCACTCTAGTTGTGTTTATGCATTAAAGAAATTAGTGGCGTTAAAACAAATTAGCATTAATGTGTTATTATCACATTAACTTTAACAGCCAATAAAAGGGCTGTAGAGAGTGTGAGAGAGAGTGTGTGAGAGAGTGTGAGGGAGCGTGTGAGAAGGGCAGCTGTGGCTCAAGGGGTAGAGCGGGTCGTCCTTTAATCACCAGGTTGGAGGTTCGATCCCCGGCTCCTCCTGTCTGGATGTCAAAGTGTCCTTGAGCGAGACACTGAACCCCAAGTTGTGCACTGGGAACATTACATCAGCTCCTAATGCTCTTAGGATGGGTTAAATGCAGAGGTCAAATTTCACAACATCGCCCTGTGTACAATAACATATGACAATATGAATAAAGCTACCTATCTAAAGCATCATATATATCGATATTGTAATTATAAAATCACATATGATGTTGGGCCCACCCCTGCTGTGGCCCCATTAGTCCAGTTGATTCATGTTGATTCACTGTACTGTTTATACAGTTTGTTTGGCCTATAGAAGGACTGAGTCAGTCTCAGTGTAAAGCCCGTGTTGGGTCACCAGTGTTAGAACAACACATGGATGGACAGCGAGGCTCCTGCCCTTTTCCACACAATGCTGTCTCAGACACATCTCTCACTACAGTGTGTCACCCGGACCTTGACCCTCACCCGCCCTCTGGATCTGCTCTCTGAAATGGACTCCGTTTACAATGATAGCATTTAAAAAGAGCTGAATTTTCAGCCTACAAAAAAATCTTTACTGGGTCCTCTGGTCGGCCATGTTTTGGGCAGTGTCCCCTGAGGCTTTTCTATTGACTTGTGTGGTGCAGAGGGGATGAGCTGTTTCCCACCAACAGGGGCTCCCGGGCTTTGGGACATTCCTGGAGGTCGGTGCAGGAGGATCTAGTTGTCTCCCAGGGAAACAGAGCTAATAAACTCCGGGGGTGGTCGTAAATTTTCTCATTATTTGGCCTGTGGCCCAGAGGCGGGGGGGCAGTGGGTGGCCGGGTGGGGGGGCTGCTGGAGCCGGATCTGCCTGCCCATCTGTCCTGGTCCTGCCTGGTGATGAGCAGTGAGCTGCTTCTCAAAGGATCACCCCGCTGATCACACGGATGATTTACATCTAACGGTGTGTTGGAGGCAAAACAACTCTCAGCTTCTTCTATGACATCACTGGGAACTTTTTATCTAGCTGCCCTCTTACACATTCAGAGATCTGTGGAAATCCATCCAGGTCATGATATTTAACCTTTATTTAACCAGGTTAGTCCCATTGAGATTAAGAACCTCTTTTCCAAGGGAGACCTGGCCAAGACGGTCAGCAGCAAGAACACAAAGTTGCAGACACAGATAGAGATAAAATACAATTCAAAAACACTGAAAGCACTAAAATATATATATAAAGATGTACCAATGGGAGAGCCTACGGGTTGCCAGTGCAGGCCATCCAACCCGAGGGTACAACTCACAGCGGTGAGTCAGAGCTTTACAATTTTTGATGAACCTTAAGGATGCATGGTAAGATACATCAAGCATATGAAGGCACTGAGCAGAGGCGTGCATGTACAAAACATCTCCATAATCTAAAACCGGTCAAAATTTTGTGGAAACAAGACACTTTTTTACATTAAAAGAAAAACACAATGTGTTTTGAAAATAAAAACCCAGTTTTAGCCTCAGCTTTTTTTTACAAGGTACAGCACATGTGGTTTAAAAGTAAGGGAGTCATCAATCAAGATGCCAAGGTATTTGTAGGCCTTAACAGCCTCAATCGCCTTTCCATCCACAGTAATAAATTATATATAGATATATCTAAAAGTACCAATTCAAGGGCAACTAGACTAGCTTCAGATTCTCAACTCCTGTTGTTTGTATAAAATTACCTCTTTGTGTTTCCCTGGACGGCGTCTCCTTGTTGAGCTGCAGTGAAGGAATAGTGAAGATATCCTTAAACATTCAAATGAAACCGATAACACCATAATGTATCAACTTCTGATTTATATGAGAACCATCATCAGCTTAAGTCTCAGACTCATTTAGCGGTCTGATGGCCTAAGGGAAGAAACTCCACCTCATTCTCTCTGTATTGGCCTCCAGCAGACGATAGCGTCTCCCTGAAGGCAGTGGGGAGAACAGTCCGTTGTTGGGGTGACTGACTGGGGTCCCCAGCAATCCTCTTCACTTATATCCTACATCCGATTGATGTAGAAGTCGTGCAGATTGGGGAGGGAGGTGGTCCTGATGGTTCTCTCAGCTGAGCGAACCATGCTGAAAGAGTGGAAGATCCTCTGCTGCTTCCTGGTGGGGTCCACTATCGGCTCCTTGGTCTCGTTCAGCTCAAGGTTGTTTTCCTTACACCAGTCTACTAGTGTCTCTAATGGATCCACAAGACAATGATTTAATCTTTTGCCAAGAATGAGACTCCAAAAGTCCTTTTTGTGATCAGTAATATAATTTATTTATTAGGAGTTTGACTAATTCATTACAGAATGCTCCGTGTTCTCAGCTCGTCTCTGAGGATTCTGTCTCTTTTTCTTGCCAGCGAACGTGGTAGACTTCTGCGGCCAGACGATCCGGGGCGACGGCATGATCGTCAACTCGCACCAGGAATCCAAGAAGTACTACTTTGTGATCATGGGGACCGACTGCCACCTCACCATGCAGGCCAACTCCCCTAAAGACAAAGTCCAGTTCCACTTCCGCTTCTTCCTGGTCTACAGTTTGCTGCGCGTGGCCCCTTTGAGTCCGGCCCCTCTCTTTCCAGAGTCCCCCCGTGGCTCCGCCCCTCTTAATCCCAGACTGGAGCCCACCTCCGGCGAAAGCTCGGGGGACCCGTGTCACGCCGGCTCATACGTTCAGTTCTACGACGGACGGGACAGGAGCTCACCTCCCCTCGGGCCTCCTCTTTGTGGGAAGAGCCCCCCCCGGCCGGTGTTGTCCACGGGAAACTACCTGACCCTGAGGCTGGTGACCCGGGGGACTCAGCCCAGAGTGGACTTCGTGGGGGACTTCACCTCCTTCAGACTGGGTAAGAAAGACACAGTCATGTCCGTCCATTCTACAGGTGCTTAGTGTCTTACGGGCACTGTGATAAGATATGCATACATAAATGAATGTATGATGATGCTATGATGATCCTGATGGCCTGAAATCAGAAAATAATGGATCAGGTCCATTATTTTATATAATCCTGAAGTCCGTTATCACTCTCGTACGATAGCCACTTAACTTAAGGTATGTTCAATCATCTTCCATCCAAGTGTGTTTGTAGCCAGTTTGACACATAGTAGGTTAGTTTTACCCATAATAACCTTTCAGCATATTGTAATTCAAGTGTTCTGAGAGATAACTAGACTTCTGCTCCTCCTCATGGCTCTGTTTTCAGGCTTTAGAAAATCTAGTCCGTGACGGGAGACTTTGACCAATCACAGGTCATTTCATTGAGAGAGCGTTCCTATTGGCTGTGCCCCGGTCATGTGACCAGAACTTGGCATTCCTTCAACAGATTTCACAATGGTGGCAGAGTCACAAACTTTCTCATTTTACAGCTAAACCGTGCACTACAAGATGATTCTGAAAACATGTGAGGAGAGAAATAGACATTAACGTAACAGAATATTGATTCATATTTGATCAGTGCTGCCTAGTTTGACTGTTTGGTTGGAGTTAGCGAGTGATTGACAGCCGTCTCTCATAGACAGCAGATGGACAGCAGACCTCAGATCAGCTCTTACTGCTTGTTTTCCTCCGGTCTGTGAAATCTTGCAGATGCCGTTAGGAGCACCGGAGGACACAGAGGAACATGATTTTTTTCAGGTTACCTGTTTCATGTACTACTGTCACGATATAGCGACCGTTTTATAAAAATAACTTTTTTTAATCATATTTGCTCCAATCTCACCTACTTCAGCTTTAACTGTTAACGTAGCAGGAAACAGAATCAGAATCAGGTTTATTTCACATATAAGGATTTGCCTTGGTGTTAGTTAGCATCAGTATTGTTGCTATGGTTACCAGCACACTGGCTGAGATCAGTGATTAAATTGTTGACCGTGAGCTATGTTTTAGGTGTTTGTTCATTAAAACATTAGCAGATTCAAATATTTACTGATCTTAAAGCAGCAGTGGGTAGAAATGGATAAATTTTTTATTTTTTTAAATGTATTTTTATAAAACAGTCATTATATTAGACAGTAGTATATAAGACAGGTAATCTGAAAAGATCATGTTCCTCTGTGTCCTCCGGTGCTCCTAACGGCATCTGCAAGATTTCACAGACCGGAGGAAAACAACCAATCAGAGCTGATTAATAACTGATGACTGTAGATTTGGATGGTACGGACCCAGTATAGTAGAGGTGAAATGCTGCCCCTTATTTCTTCGGAGCAGGTGGCTTGGTATTACACGTTGCACCTTTAAGTTACCCTACACCAAGACGAAGGTGCAAAGGCTTAAAAGACATCCAAAAATCATTTCATCAAACACACAAAACATGCCTTTAGGAGTCAACAAAATGCATTAATGGGAAGTCAGCTGGTGCAGTATTTCTTTGTTTAGAAGGAAATAACAGTATACTACGGGGTAAATGATCTGTCTCTGTATACCTGTATGTGTTGCTATGTGTATATCTGTAAGTTTCTGTGAACTGGCTGTGGAGACAAATATCAAAGATAAGATAAGATAAGATAATATAGAACTTTATTAATCCCGAAGGAAATTCTTGTGCCAGAGATTGCTCAAAATTACAACAAGTTCAAGTGTATAAAATACAAAGTACTATTCTAGCACCAGTGCCTAATAGAATAACAATAAAGTAAGATACATTTAGTGAAATGAGAAAATAAGATAAGTAAAATAAAAAGATAAAAAAAAAAAAAAAATAAGCTAAAAAACTGAAAAAAGGAAGCAATATATCCATAATGTCCCTCGGAAATCCTAAGAAACTGTATTCAACATGTGCGGCCATATTTTCTTTTTGCTATAAATCTCAAACAAAGACTATCTTAAACTCCACTTGCAGCTCTACAGTTTTTATGGCTATAACTCTGATCCTTCATCTCTTGCCCTGACCCCCTCAAATGCTATCTTCCTCTTCAGGGTTTAACCAATCAGAGTGCAGCAATGAGCCCTATTTCACCTGCCGAAACGGGAAGTGTGTCCCTCTCAGTCTGGTGTGTGATGATAAAGGCATCGACAATTGTGGGGATGGAAGTGATCTGGAAGAAAACCTGACTACGGGTTGTAAAGGTCAGTTCAGTGATAAGGCGACATTTCTGATGCTGATGTTGAAAGATATTGTCCCTAATTTCATTACGCAAAATCTCATAGTTATGGAGAATTTTGGAGCACTTTAATTTAAAGGTCCCATATCATGCTCGTCTTCAGGTTCATACTTGTATTTTGTGTTTCTACTAAAACATGTTTACATGCTTTAATGTTCAAACAACACATTATTTTTCTCGTACTGTATGTCTGAATATACCTCTATCAGAAACGCTCCATTTTAGCTCATTTCAACGAAATGGCAACGGAATTGCGTTGCTAGGAAATAGCTTGGGTCCATGTTTACTTCCTGTCAGCTGATGTCATTCAAATACACTGCAACAGGAAATAAACTGGGACACATTTAGAATGTTTACGTTTAAAACTGTGAAATTGTCTAAATAGTGTAGATTTGTGACATCACAAATGTACAGAAATCCTGACGGCTTGTTTCAAATGCACGGTTTCTGAATACGAGCTGTGTGTATTTATCTGTGAATTGAGCATTTTGATACTTTCACAGTATTTATATATCACTTAAACTTGCTTTACCATATAAAAGACATGAAAATCTCACTTTTTACAATATGGGACCTTTAAGGGGGCATCTTTGCAGTTCAACAAAATGTATTTTCCTAAGTTGACCGTATTCTGTCCTTCATCAGCAGGTCAGCTGTTACCTCCTGAACCTCCACCGCCAATAGCAACCCCACCCCCACCTTTTGTGAATCCACCCACAGTGTCGATTCCTACGCGTATCAACTGTGGCGTGCCGGACAGCGCTCCCAGTCATGAATCTGTAACAGGTGAGTGACCATTGTGACATTAATAGATATTTATTAATTCAACCAGTAGAAACACTCTCCACCGGCAGGAATCAATCCATCAATGCGCTGTGCCTGCGGTCGTTCGGCTGGTAAACAAATGAACTGAGTGCCCATTTGGATGCAAAGTGTCCTGACGACTGGGCGTAAAACTAATGGAGGTGACCATTGAGTTGTTAATTTCACTAAAGCCTCGTAAACCAATAAATGGTGATGGATTCTCATGGCAGAGAGCAGCCTTTTGAGTGATCTGTCTCTATTCCAGCGTCGGAGGTGCAAACACAGACTGTCTGGGCCAGCCTGTCAGCTTCTGATTGCTTTTAAGGACCGGCCAAGTCTGGTCTGAGAAAACAGCCATTCTTCTGTTCTGACTGTTCAACTAAGAGCAGGACAGGAGAAGGGGGATTCACATTCGCCTGCTGTGCAAATTGCCAGCTGTTTATTAGCTGAGATCCATTTCAATGCAGCCTGGTGAGCCCACAGTGAGGGACTATAGGCTGGATAAGCAGACAGACTGATTCAGGAGCAACTTGTTAGCCGTGGTTGAATTAGTTTTCTTACTGTATGTAAGTCCTAACACGTATAAATCATTGCAGGTCGGTGTCCCATGCGCACTCGCGTGTGGCTACGCTGTTCAGACACAGACTCCAACACAAACTACACGGAAGCACCAAAACCACAAAGTTCTATCTAGTCAAGCCCGTTTGTTAAACAGTGCTGCCTGCCTTCACTCACACACTGCGCTCGTTCTCACTTGCTCTTTCACTCCACCTCTCGCATGCATGCGCGCACACTCCACACTGCAGAAGAGTTAGTGTAGCTCTGAGAATATCTAGTGAATGTACAGTGGACGTTTGTGCAGAAATAACTGCTGCAGCTCCTCCAGACCAACAGAGGTTTCCGTGTCTTGTTAAGTGACGTGGCTCCGCAGAGAGAAACGTTATCGTCTCTGACCAAAACTCCGGTGTCTCCCCTGTTCCCTCTGGCCGCGGTCGGGAGGCTGAAGCAGGAAAAGCCAACACTAGGATCAGCATTGATTCATGGAGAGACCTTGGTCTGGTCAGCTAACATTACTAAACATTACATTATTAAATATAGAGTGATATTGTGGTTTTAGCTGACGTGTGTTGCCTCACTGTTTTGACCGATGTTCGTTCATGTCTATGTAGAGCGAGCACAAGCGCGAGCAACAGGACGCTGACTTTTGTTGACTTAACGGCCACAGGTGTCGTTGTTAACATGCAATTTCTGATTCTTACATAGAGTCCCTTTAAGAGTGTAAATGCACATGTAATAATACATCTAAACAGTTACAGGGCTCCAGGTATATCAATATGTATGGTTCATTTATTGCACAATAAGTCGCTTAAATGAATCAATACAGAGGAATCGGAAGTCAGAGATTCCTCCGCATACAACTAGAGAGAGCACGCGTAAGTGGTACATGTACCATAGTTTGAGAACCACTGCTCTAGATCACTTTCTTTATCCGTCTCTGTTACTTGTTCTCCAACCTGCTTTCCCTCTGCCTCATTCTCCAGGCTGGTTCCTTCATCCTGATGTATCCCGTCTTGCTTTGTCAATCCAGATTTTGATCTTTCCACACCACGATCTAGATCTAAATCTAAATCTAAATCTGAATCTAAATCTAAATCTGGTTCTGACTGCCTCTGCAGGTCTTCCTCTCTCCAGACCACCATCTTTTTCATTGTTGTCTTGAAATAGGGCATGTCTTCCGTGACTTCCTTTTCATCCCTTTTTAAATTAGATTTAAAAAAACATGTATGTAATGTGAAGTGATAGCTCGGCGTCTACGTTGGCTGATCACATCACACATTTTGAAAAAACAACAAGAACTGCTTAATGGTTAACATGATGGAAATGTAGGAGAAGAGCTCGAACCTAAAAAATGTCAGAAGAAGTTATGTCAATAATATGCCATGTGAATAAAGAGATTTGTATTTCGTCCCCCTCTTGTCCTAGACTCCCCTGCCTCCCTGGCCCTGTTGGTTCTCTACGTCATTCTGGGTGTGGTGGCGGGCAGCGTAGTGCTCTGCTGGTGCTGCTGGTCGCCTGGCTGGTTCCTGTGGCGTGTCAGCTTCTGCCGTTTCTTACCCTGCTGCAACTCGGCCTGCGCCTCCTGCCAGCTCTGTGCCCGCAGTTGCACCCACGGCAAGGATCACCGACTGGCAAAAGTCACCCCGCACACGCCAGCCAACGGGACCCCGACGGGCACAGCGGCCACTGCCAACGGCGCTGATGAAAACATTACCACGGCAACTGTTTAGAGCAGAGGGACCGTCCGGTCGATCAGTTTTGGCATTCTGAGACGTGGTGTGTACAGTATGCTGATGCTGAGCTGTGAGCAGTGGTGGACAGTTACTGCTTTAGGCAACATGACCCAAGAATCTTTATAGTGAAGCTTGGACTGATGTGGTCCACACAATGCTGAAATAAGCAGAGCTGAACAGTGTCGGTTAGTATGTGGTTTGTGTGCTTTAAATGTGATGATGCGGACGATGAGACTGATTATGTTGTTATAAGAAGGTAAAGCAGGGTACAGTATGACTATGGATTGTGTAAAAAGTAGGAATGTATCTGAAAATATAGGATTAAGGGTTCTTAGAATTACTTAAGAAGCATTTTTGTTTACAGCACATTTCACCTGTTTTGAACTTACAGTATCTCTGTTCTTCCTATCTTATTCTGTTTAAGAGGCTGCTGAAGAACTTTGACAAGTGCAGCCTTTAATACTTGGCCAGTTTTCAGAGGACACCATGAAGAGTGTTAAGATGTTGGTGTGAACAGTTTTTAGTTTCTTTGTATATAAACTATCTGCTCTGCCTTAGAGGTAACAGTTTGGTTATGCCGTGAAACTACACTTCCAGTCCACAGCTTTGACCAAAAGTATGTCACGGACACATGCTGAGGAAACAGAACTACAAAAGTCACCCACCTGGTGACAACAGCTGTTCTCCCTTGGAGATATTCCTTCAAACTTTCCCCTCTCCTCCCAGCAGTCCACTGTTGTTCCACATATACAAGCCAACGTGGAGTTTGGACAACAGAGCACGAAGTCACTCAGTGTATGACAGTCGACATTTTGTAGGGAAAAACTTGTAAATAAATATGAGCTTCTAACATGCTATTTTGTGGACAAAATAAACGCATAGCAAACAACAACAGAGATTCTTGCTAATTAACTTAAAGGTTGCATATTGTAAAAAGTAACATTTTCGTGTCTTTTATATTATAAAGCAGGTTTAAGTGATATATAAATACCATGAAAGTATCGAAACGCTTAATCCAGAGAGAAATACACACAGCCCGTGTCAGAAACTGAGCGCTTGAAACAAGCCGTCGGGATTTCTGTCCATTTGTGATGTCACAAATCTACAATATTTAGACCATTTCACAGTTTTAAACGTAAACATTCTAAATGTGTCCCAGTTTATTTCCCGTTGCAGTGTATGTGATTGACATCAGCTGACAGGAAGTAAACATGGACCCAAGCTGTTGCCTAGCATCGCAATTCTGTTGCAATTCCATTGAAATGCACTAAAACGGAGTGTTTCAGACAGAGGGTAAATACAGGTATATTCAAGCAGACAGCATGAGGAAAATAAAGTTTTTTTAAAACATTAAAGCGTATAAACATGTTCTAGTAAAAACACGAAATACAAGTATGATCCTGAAAATGAGCATGATATGTCCCCTTTAAATCAATCAAGGATTGTCAGCTCAAGTACATAGATTAATAGTTCTAGTGGTGGTGAAAAATGAAATGATAAAAATTAAAACCAGCATTGTATTGATAATTTGCAATTGCAATAAATATTAAAACAAGGCGAAGAAAGTAGAAAATTACATTTTAACTTGAATTGATAAAGATATGAATAATTAATAACAAAAAAACCCAACAATTATTTGATATACACTCGTCACCATTATTCTATCAGTGTTTGCAGTGGTGTGATTTTTTATTATCTTTTAATGTGCACTGGCCAATGTGTCTGTCATAAACAACCCCTCTGTACTGGACTGTGGTTGCAGTCTCCTGAACTTTTGAAGTCTTGGCTGTATTTCAGTTTTCTACCAATGTGTCTATAGTTTGTGTGACGGTGAAGCTCATCAGGACTAGTGAAGCAACTAATTGTCTTTCAGAGTCTCTTCAACACGTTTCTGTTACAAGCCTCCAACACGTGGCTGTTAAATCAAGTCTGTTTTTCTCATATAGTGGTTATGTCTTGAAATGAGGCGTGTTTTTAAGCCATGCTAGTTGCATGGCAATGTTGTTTATTGTTTGTTAATGGCTTTATTGGTCCACCACTTTGATACAAACTGAAACATTTCAACAACTACTGGATGGATTACAATGAAATTTGGTACACACATTCATGTCCCCCTCAGGATGAAATCATCACTTTGGTGATCCTCTGACTTTTCATCTAGAGCCATCATCAGGTCAACATTTTATTTTGTCCAAAACTTTGTTTTATGCCCAAATACCGGCAAAACTAATGACATTCCCATCAGCCTCAGCTGTACTTTTTGTGGCTTTTCATGGCTGTGGACTCTTAGACTTGTTATAAAATCATAAATATTGTCTCCAAATACAAGTTATGATTCAACAGTAAGTGTATCAGTACAATTATGCTCTCAAGCCCATGTTTTATCATTTACCTAACCCACAAAATGACCATTTGTATATCAATTACTAACCCCAAGTTACCTTGAATTCTTGAAAAAAAACAACGTTTTTCTCACATGCCTCCACAGCGACCGAAGATTGAATCCAAATCTGTGCAAGTTCTCTTACGGAGTAAAGTGGTGATGTTTAGATGTCAAGAGGACGCTATTAACGTGGCACATATCAAGTGTGCCGTCCATTGCACACACAGAAAACAGCAGGTGTAGTAGAGTCATGTGTTCATAAGAGATAGTGCAGAAGAGATATTGAATGTTATATTTATTAGCTATAATGTTGTTTATCCAGTTATTTGACAGCACTGGGTAAGAGTATTAAGGAATACATTATATCCTGTATATGTTAGTAACATTAGTTATAACACCGACCCAGATCGGTGCTTCATGTGAACCCGTTTTCATGTGTCTACCAGGCAAACTCTCTTTGTGGCATCCTCTAGATGGAGTAGCTCCATAACCTTTCCTCCCTCTGCCACACTGTGTGTTGTGTGAGTGCATTACACAAAGCCCCCTGTACTGTCTGTTTAGGGATTTTGCCTTGAGTCCTTGGTAAAGCATTATAGGCCATATGCTTCAACAAACAATGTGTTTCTGACCTCCAGGTTGCCTGGCTGCAGCACACCGAAGCATGCAGACTTCTTTATCGACGGTATCTCACTTTCTGCTGAGACTGTACGGGAATACACATGCATCAGACGACACACACACACACAGTACAGTATACATCCACTCGACTCACTCACGCTCAGATGTGCATTTGCGTCACTCTGTGGAGAAGGTCAGTGCTCCAGCTGGATGTTCCTCCCAACAATACTTTTCTCACATTTTACTGTACGCTTCAATTTATCATTAAAGGGTAACTTCAGTATTTTATAACCTTGGCCCTATTTTCCCATGTTTTTGCATTTGAAATTGGTCCAGTATGGAAGGATAACGCTGTAACCGGGAGCTGCAAAACAACCTGCGAGGGCAAGTGAGCGGCGTCAAAGTAACGTTGCGTCCAATTAAAGTGCTTGTTTTTGCCACTGACAGGCTCAGATTGTTATTGTAAGTGTCTGACAACCTTATGGAAAGGACCCTACAGAGACATAAAACATATTTTCTTATCACACCCTTGATACGGTCTGATTGTTAATTTGTCCAATTCATGCTCAAGGAGAAGTCTCATTGTAAAATCTGAATATCCGAAAACTCTTCCGGAAACACGTCACCTCCAAGATTTCAGAATGACTCTTTCCATCATGTCAGACACTTCTAATATCTTTGAGCATCTGGAACAAGTCCAGAGCCTGATCAAAATTGTGTTCATAGATTTCAGCGGCACGTTCAATACAATCCAACCCCATTAACGGTGAGCAAACCAGTGCGTCTGGGAGTGAATACCAAAGTTATTATATGGATTAATGATTTTTTGACCAATCGTGGTCAACCTGTGAAATTTAACTCTGTTATGTCTTCCTCTAAAACTAGTAATACAGGCCACTCCCCCCGCCCCCGTTCCGTCCCCTATCTTATATACTTTGTATACCAACGACTGTCAGGCATCTGCCTCAGCTTATTTTTATTTTAAATATGCCGACGACACAGCATTGGTCGGATTTCTAAAATCTGAAAATTCAACAGTGAAGGTTTTGAGAGGGAAACACAGAGCTTTATCCAATGGTGCTCAGATCATTTTCCTGAGGTCAATGTTAAAATAACGAAAGAGAGAGTCTAATAATACTACAAGAGAGACTGTTCTTTCTTGGGAAATTGAATCATTTTAGAGTTGAACGTTGTTTTATTCAAATATTTTACAATACTGTTTTGCAGAGCGTTGTGTCATTTGGTCTGATTTGCACCTTTGGTAATATGCGTGCTCAAAATCACGTCAAACTGCAGCTCATGATCAAGACAGCAAGTAGGATCATCGGGATCGATCAGGTGTCTGCAGCACAGCTGTATAGGGACCTTATTCAAAAAAAAAGTTGATCAGATCCTCAACGATCCTACCAATCCTCTCTATCAGAAATTCAAAAGGATTAGCAGATCAAACAGCAGATTCCTGCAGCAATCTTTTGTGCCGACGCCAATTAGACTTCTAAAAGAGAGGTAAATAGGCTGTAGCCCACCCATATCCTGGATATAGGCATTTGAACTGTGTATTTGGGGGGGGAGATCTAGGTGACGGTGCCAGCTTGCCCCGATAGCACCATAATGAAGCCCGTGAGCAGCAGCCGTCTGCAGCGCTCTCCCTCAATACCGGACCAATTTCAGAAATTGTTGTTGCTATATATAAAGATACCGAAGTTACCCTTTAACAAATTCCTTACATCATAATAAATCCCTCTGTTACAGGCTAATTTGATCGGATCTGTGTTTAATAAGCACTGTGAGAATCTCCGAAAGTCAAATATGATTAAAGTTTATATTGTAAATGAAATGCCATCTGAGCCTTTAAAGGACCAATATGTAATATATTTACTGTAATAAATCATAAAGATAGATGAGTTTTTGGCATCATTGGGCAAAAATTAATTCAAGTGTTCTGAGAGACAACTAAACGTCTGCACCTTCTCATGGCTCTGTTTTCAGGCTTTAGAAAATCTAGCCTGTGACAGGAGACTTTGACCAAGCACAGGTCATTTCATTGAGAAAGAGCGTTCCTATTGGCTGTGCTCCGGCTGGTGGGCGGTGCTTGGTATTTCCTCAACTGATCTCAACATGGCTGCCTGGTCACAAAATTTCTCATTTTACAGCTAAACCGTGCAGTACAAGATGATTCTGAAAACATCTGAGGCGAGAAATAGGCATTAACGTAACAGAATATTGATTCATATTTGATCAGCGCTGCCTAGTTTGACCGTTTGGTCAGAGTTTGTGAGTGATTGACAGCCGGCTCTCATAGACGGCAGCTGGACGGCAGACTACAGATCAGCTCTGATTGGTTGTTTTCCTCCATTCTGTGAAATCTTGCAGATGCCGTTAGGAGCACTGGAGGACACCAGAGGACACCGGAAGACACTGAGGCAGATAATTTTTTTCAGATTACCTGTCTGATGCACTACTCGTTTTATAAAAGTCCGACAACAATGCTCCAGCCAGTATGTTCTCCTTTGAAATTTCCATTGCGGGGTCACTTCCACTTTATACATTTAACGGACTCTTTTACCGTATTATTTTGCTTCTCACCCATTGGACACTACCTGTTCAGCACCAAACAGCTGGTGAACATGGAGCATTTATTAGCTAAAGAGCCGGATATTTCCTTCAGTAGATAAAAGAGTGAATATTGGACTTACATTCACCGGATGAACACAACTCCAATGTCAGTCTTTCTTGTGTACATCCTGAAATATTTTAATAAATGTTGCAATAGTAATGTACTGCTGATTTTCCCCATATATTTTCTATAATGTAATGTAATGAATATAATAAAAAGTATGACATAGAGTATATTGTCACGTCATTGAAGCTAAATTATGCTTACACAGTGAAATATTCAAACTATCGTCATCAAATGGAATATAATCTTCACTAGAGTTTACAATAAAGTTTTGAGTTTGAACAAACCTCGTCCGCACATCAGCTTGTCCCACTGGCATGTCATTACATTTTGAACAGGTTAAAAAGCTGACAATTCAAACAAGGATGTGATCACATCCTGCTGTTCTTTATGTGACTCAGAGGCTGCTCGGTTTACTTTGGGGGGGGGCTTGGCAAAGAGTCAGCAGCTTCACACTGTGTGTGTTGCCCTCTGGTATCCACTGGCAACCTTTCAAGTCAAATCCCTGTTTCTATAAAAGACAGAAAAAAATCTTTACCCAACCCTTTTGTCACTTTTTATTTGACTTTCTGTAATTCACCTTTTGACCCCTAGTCAAACTGGCAAGTTGTGCAGCTGGAGGGTTCATAATTTTGTCAAATGTGTTGACACAAGACAACCTTTCAGCAGAGGCATTCATGTCAGAAAAGGATTTTTTGCCCTTTAAAAAAAAAAAAGAAGGCATGGAAACTATTTGCCCAACTTTTCATTTGCCAAATTGGCGTAAACAGAGTTTAACCACCTGCATTGTCTCATCTCAATCTATGTGACAAACATAGCAGTAAAGGGAACTCTAAACTCTGTCAAATTGAGGTTTAAGAGAGAGACAGAAAAGATTGTTTAACTCCTAATTTGTAATACTTGAACTAAAACTCAGAAAAAAAAGTTTGGAAATTTGTGTTTGGTCAATTATTCCTCTGTTGTTACAACGCTAATTGGCATTGTATTTTACGTCGTTGGAAAGCCTGTTTATTTACCTTCACAATGATATCCAACTTGTAAGGATCATGCATTTGTGGGATGAGCAGCACCGCTGATTATGTGGATAGTGCCCAGGTAAAATTTGCCAAAATGCTCCGCCAATCCGTAAACAGTGAATTCTCCTGTTGGAATTGACTCTTGTTTTGAGTTGTTTGGTGGGTTGAATGATTGAACTCTCTATCAGTAACAAGGAACAAACAAGACATATTGGCAATTTTACACTTCATTCATACAATACACCATCAGGAGCCTCAATAGTGGTGGAAGATCCATACGCAGTCACAACAGCCTGGCACCTCCTTCTCATGCTGGTCACCAACCTGGTCACACGTTGCTGTGGGATGGCGTTCCATTCCTAAACCAGGATTTGTTGCAGGTCAGCCAGCGTGGTTGTGTGTTCCCTCAATGATGTCACTGGCAAAACAAGGCTCGTCATCATTATTTAAATATATATATGGGCCATTCTACCGAATTGGTTCAAAGTCAGAGTTGTAAACATTTTGCAATTTGTATCTGTTCTTCCAAAAACTTTATCCACATATTTATTGTACCATATCTAGGGTACACATATCTAAGCAAAGTACAGTCAGTCCTGGTATTGTATTTTCAGACTGGTTTGGAATGTTTTTCAGAGTTAAGGATTGATTCAATGCAACATACATTTAACCAAACAGTATCATAACATTTTAGTTGATAACTCAATATACCTTATTTTTTTAGAAAAATACCCACTGTTTTGGTAGTGACTGCACTGTTTCAATAGTGACTGGACTGTTTCGGTAGTGACTGCACTGTTTAAGTAGTGACTACACTGTTTTGGTAGTGACTGCACTGTTTCAGTAGTGACTACACTGTTTTGGTAGTGACTGCACTGTTTCAGTAGTGACTGGACTGTTTTGGTAGTGACTGCACTGTTTCAGTAGTGACTGGACTGTTTTGGTAGTGACTGCACTGTTTCAGTAGTGACTGGACTGTTTCGGTAGTGACTGCACTGTTTCAGTAGTGACTGGACTGTTTCGGTAGTGACTGCACTGTTTCAATAGTGACTACACTGTTTTGGTAGTGACTGCACTGTTTCGGTTGTGACTGCACTGTTTCGGTAGTGACCATAGTGTTTTGTTTGCAAAGTTATATCATATTCCCTCAACCTTATTGCTTAATATTAACTCATAACATAACTTAAGCCTTGGAAATATTACAAACACAAATGTTTTATGAACAATAGAACGCAATTTATTATTGAAGACAGAACAATTGTGGTGCAATTGTGTCCAATGGTGCATAAGTTGGTGCATAAGTGTATTGTGAAAAAGAAGGGTTGTAGCAACTCATAATGTAATAACTGCACATAATGTAATAATTTAAATGTAATAAAAGCTCATAATGTAATAATCAGCACATAATGTAATAAAACCTTGAGTGCACAATATAATAACAGTTTTGTTCATAATATAATAACTTATTACATTATGAGAACATTATTACATTATAAACAGGTAAATGTAATGTAATAAACTCAGCGCATTATGTAATAATTTAAAAAAGAGTACTCTACTTGTCTCTTACAGCACAGAAATCCTGTAGTTCCTGAAGTTAATTTAAAGCAACTGAACTTTGTTTGGTCAAGAGGACATTTTCATCAATCAGTTCCATACTGATGAAGTCTCTTGCATGTGAGACTACAAGATATCCAGTTACCTGGACAAATGAGAACCTTTACAGAGATGATGCTGAATTTAATATACTGGTGATTCTCAGCATGTGAAATAATTGTTCCACACATAATTATTCCAGTGACTGTAACTGTTAGCTGATCCAAGCAGCAAACCATTTTAGGTAACAATCCTCAATTCAGTCCCTCAGATTGGCCTCAATACTGATCCTTACACTGGTCTCAATGCAGTACCTCAGACTGGCCTCAATACTGAACCTTACACTGGTCTCAATGCAGACCCTCAGACTGGCCTCAATACTGAACCTTACACTGGTCTCAATGCAGTCCTTCAGACTGGACTCAATTCAGTCCCTCAGATTGGCCTCAATACTGAACTTTACACTGGTCTCAATGCACTCCCTCAGACTGGCCTCAATACCGAACCTTACACTGGTCTCAATGCAGTCCCTCAGACTGGCCTTAATGCAGTCTCTCAGACTGGACTCAATGCAGTCCCTCAGACTGGCCTCAATACTGAACCTTACACTGGTCTCAATGCAGTCCCTCAGACTGGCCTCAATACTAAACCTTACACTGGTCTCAATGCAGTCCCTCAGACTGGCCTTAATACTGAACCTTACACTGGTCTCAACGCAGTCTCTCAGACTGGACTCAATGCAGTCCCTCAGAATGGCCTCAGTGCAGTCCCTCAGACTGGCCTCAATGCAGTCCCTCAGACTGGACTCTAAGTAGTCCCTCAGACTGGACTCAATGCAGTCCCTCAGACTGGACTCAATGCTATCCCTCAGACTGGACTCAATTCTATCCCTCAGACTGGACTCAGTGTAGTCCCTCATACTGGACTCAATACAGTCCCTCAAACTGGACTCAATGCAGTCCCTCAGACTGGGCTCAGTGAAGTCCCTCAGACTGGGCTCAGTGTAGTCCCTCAGACTGGCTTCAGTGCAGTCCCTCAGACTGGCCTCAGTCCCTCAGACTGGCCTCAGTGTAGTCCCCCAGACTGGCTTCAGTGCAGTACCCCAGACTAGCCTCAGTCCCTCAGACTGGCCTCAATCCCTCAGACTGGGCTCAGTGTAGTCCCTCAGACTGGCCTCAATGCTGTCCCTCAGGGCAATTTCACATTAGGTACGATTGATCCGTACCGTTCCCGAGTACGATTGCCCCCCCTCTCTGATCAGCTTTCACATTAGTAAAGTTGTTCCGTACCCGAGTACTCTTCATCATCATCCATGTGTATTTGTTTATGTTGAGATCAACTGTACATAGCGGAGCATCGTAAAACACTTCATTCAAACTGGACAGAAACAAAATAAAACTCACCAATATTGTCGTCATTAGTCTTTCCAACAATCACCAACTCTGGTTTGGTTGAAATAAACTCTTATTTCACCGAGTTTGATGTGAAAATAGACCGACTCTACGCGTTGTCTCCCCCCCACTCCGTCTCTCTGTCTCTCCCCGCTGAGCAGCTGAGCGTCTCTCGTTCTTCACAGACAGACCATTAAATCAGCTAAATAAAATAACAAACATCACTCAACCCCATCACCTATTGTCTATATTTTAAGGAACCTCTCGCTGGCCTTCCTGCTGTATCATCCACGGCCGTGCAGTTCAGAGGATGAGATCGGCGGATCCACGGCGGAATAAGTCTTCGGACCGACGTAGTCGGTGCTCTGGTCCTAATTACATCGACATACAGATGTGTGAAATAGGGCTGTCAAAGTTAATGTGATAATTAACACGTTAGCGCAAATTTGTTAATTTCTGTAATGCAAGTTTAGATTTTTAGGTTGTAGCTGTCTCAGTTTTAAAGCTACAATGAAGATACAAATACTACTAAGAGGTTAAATAACACTCCAAACTTGCGCTAAATGTTGGCGAGGAAAAATTGTCATGGCCATTTATCAAAGAGGTCCCTTGTACCTCTGACCTCCAGATGTGTGAATGTAAATGGGTTCTATGGGTACCCAAGAGTCTCCCCTTTACAGACATGCCCATTTTATGATAATCACATGCAGTTTTGGGGCAAGTCATAGTCAAGTCAGCACACTGACACACTGACAGCTGTTGCTGCCTGTTGGACTGCAGTTTGCCATGTTATGATTTGAGCATATTTGTTATGCTAAATGCAGTACAGTAGGGTTTCTGGACAATATTTGTCATTGTTTTGTGTTGATAATTGATTTTGAATAATAAATATAGTGATTAATCGTGATTAAATATTTAATCGATTGACAGCACTTATAAATATACATATTGCCACTTTCTGAATCTATTTCCTATGTTTCTTTATGTAAAATCCTACTATTAAAAAGTAAGTACAGCTGACAGCTATATGTAGTGGAATAACATGTACAATTTCCCTCTGAAATGTAGCCTAGAGGAGCAGCGTATAGCATAGAAATAGTCTAGTAAAGTACAAAAACCTCATACTGTGCGGAAGTACCGTAACAAATGTACTTAGTTACTTTTCACCACTGTAGTACTGAAAATACTATATATTCTTCTTTCTTTTTCTTTTCTTTTTTTTAACTGTATTATTACCACTACTGCTTGTACAAGTTGGTATCAACGATGTCATACTAGCTTGTCTCTAAGGAGGTTAAATAACAGTCCAAACTTACGCTAAATTTGGGTGAGGAAAAACTGGCCATTTTCAAACTGAACATTCCGGAATTGTAACGTAACACTTTCTATCTTTCGAACTGAAAATTCCGGAATTGTAACGAAACACGTTCTAAAATCTGAAATTAACATTCTGGAATGGAATGGTGATGGCCATTTTCAAAGGGGTCCCTTGACCTCTGACCTCCAGATATGTGAATGAAAATAGGTTCTATGGGTACCCACAAGTCTCCCCTTTACAAACATGCCCACTTTATGATAATCACATGCAGTTTGGTGGCAAGTCATAGTCACGTCAGCACACTGACACATTGACACACTGTTGTTGCCTGTTGGGCTGCAGTTTACGTGATGATTTGAGCATATTTTTTCTTTTAAATGCAGTACCTGTGAGGGTTTCTAGACGATATTTGTCATTGTTTTGTGTTGTTAATTGATTTACAATAATAAATATATACATACATTTGCATAAAGCAGCATATTAACTAGGGATTGGCCGATGTGTTTTTTTCAGAACCGATACTGATTATTAGTAATCAAGGAGACCGATAACCAATATTTTGAACCGATATAATTTTGCAGTAAAAATTAAAATCTTGGTGTCAAAAATGGGAATTACACAAAAGTTTATTGAAATGCCTTTAAGCATGTTTTGAATTAAAAGACAACTTTTCAACATTATCTTAAAACAAAAAAGTGAAAATGAAAATGAAAGGAAAACGTAAATATAATTTCTTTAATCTTTTTTTATTGTCTATGTACGTTAGTACTTCTGTATATGAACATGTGTACAATAAAGAAAGTATATAAAAAAGTCATCGAATGCTCCAAGTGCATTGATGAAATAATTGAATGCTCCAAGTGCCTTTATGACATCATCGACTGCTACAATTTGTTCTAAAATCCAAACTGAACATTCTGGAATTGTAACATAAAATATTATAAAATCTGAAATGAACGTTCTGGAATTGTAATGTAACACGTTCCAAAATTCTAACTTAACATTTCAGAATTGTAACGTAACAAGTTCTAAAATCCGAACAAACATTCCGGAATTATAAAGTAACACGTTCTAAAATCCCAACTGAACATTCTGGTATTGTAAAATAACATGTTATACAATCCAAACTGAAGATTCCTGAATTGTAACGTAACACATTCTAAAATCCGAACTGAACATTCAGGAATTGTAACGTAACACGTTCTTAAATCCAAACTGAACATTCCGGAATTGTAATGCAACATGTTCTAAAACCTGAACTGAACATTCCAGAATTTAAACGTAACACATTCTAAAATCTGAACTTAATATTCCGGAATTTTAATTCCGTAACACGTTCTGAAATACGAAGTAAACATTCCGGAATTGTAACATAGCACGTTCTAAAAACAGAACTAATCATTCTGGAAATGTAATGTAACAAGTTCTAAAATCCCATCTGAACTTTCCGGAATTGTAACGAAACACGTTCTAAAATCTGAACTGAACATTTTGGGATGGTGACATAACGCATTCCAAAATCCGAGCTGAACATTTCAGAGTTGTAATGTAACACGTTCTAAAATTCGAACTAAACATTACGGAATTGTAACGAAACACTTTCTAAAATCCAAACTGAACATTTTGGAATGGTGACATAACACGTTCCAAAATCTGAAATGAACATTTTGGAATTGTATCGTAATATTTTCTAAAATCTGAACTGAACATTCTGGAATGTTAACATAACACATTCTAAAATCCAAACTGAACAATCCGGAATTGTAATTCCATAACACATTATAAAATCTAAATTTAACAATCAGGAATTGTACTTCTGTAACATATTCTAAAGTCTGAACTCAACATTCCGGAATTGTAATGTAACACGTTCTAAAACCTGAATTGAAAATTCCGGAATTGTAATTCCGTAACACGTTCCAAAATCTGAACTGAACATTCCAGAATTGTAACGTAACACTTTCTAAAATCCAAACTGAACATTTTGGGATGGTAACATAACTCGTTCCAAAAGCCTAGCTGAACATTTCAGAATTGTAATGTAACACATTCTAAAGTCTGAACTAAACATTTCAGAATTGTAACGTAACACATTCTAAAATCCAAACTAATCATTCTGGAATGTTAACATAAAACATTCTAAATTCCAAACTGAAGATTCCAGAATTGTAACGTCACACATTCTAAAGCCTGAACTGAACATTCCAGAATTTTAACGTAACACATTCTAAAGTCTGAACTCAACATTCCAGATTTGTAATGTAACACGTTCTAAAACCTGAATTTAACATTCCGGAATGTTAACATAACACATTTTAAAATCCAAACTGAACATTCTGGAATTGTAACGTAACAAATTCTAAATTCCAAACTGAGGATTCCGGAATTGTAACGTCACACATTTTAAAACCTGAACTGAAAATTCCAGAATTTTAACGTCACACATTCTAAAATCTGAACTGAAAATTCCGGAATTGTAATGTAACACATTCTATAGTCTGAACTCAACATTCTGGAATTGTAATTCCGTAACACATTCTAAAATCCAAACTGAACATTCCGGGGTTGTAACGTAACATGTTCTAAATTCCAAAATGAAGTTTCCTGAATTTTTATGTAACACGTTCTAAAATCTGAATTCAACATTCAAGAATAATTATTCCGTAACAAGTTCTAAAGTCTGAACTCAACATTCCGAAATTGTAACGTAACACATTCTAAACTCCAAACTGAAGATTCCGGAATTGTAACGTAACACATTCTAAAATCTGAACTCAACATTCCGGAATTGTAACGTAACAAGATCTAAAATCTGAACAGAACATTCCGCAATTGTAACGTAACACGTTCTAAATTCCAAAATGAAGATTCCGCAATTGTAACTTCACACATTCTAAAACCTGAACTAAACATTCCAGAATTTTCACGTAACAAGTTCTAAAATCTGAACTGAACATTCCGGAATTGTAATTCCGTCACACATTCTAAAACCTGAACTGAACATTCCAGAATTTTAACGTAACACATTCTAAAGTCTGAACTCAACATTCCGGATTTGTAATGTAACACGTTCTAAAACCTGAATTTAACATTCCGGAATGTTAACATAACACATTCTAAAATCCAAACTGAACACTCCGGAATTGTAACGTAACAAGTTCTAAATTCCAAACTGAAGATTCCAGAATTTTAACTTAACACATTCTAAAATCTGAACTGAACATTCCGGAATTGTAACGTAACAAATTCTAAAATCTGAACCGAAAATTCCGGAATTGTAATTCCGGAACACATTCTAAAATCCAAACTGAACATTCTGGAATATTAACATAACACATTCTAAAATCCAAACTGAACATTCTGGAATTGTAACGTCACAAATTCAAAAACCTGAACTGAAAATTCCAGAATTTTAACTTAACACATTCTAAAATCTGAACTGAAAATTCCGGAATTGTAACGTAACACATTCTATAGTCTGAACTCAACATTCTGGAATTGTAATTCCGTAACACATTCTAAAATCTGAACTGAACATTCCGGATTTTTAACATAACACATTCTAAAATCCAAACTGAACATTTCGGGGTTGTAACGTAGCATGTTCTAAATTCCAAAATGAAGTTTCCGGAATTTTTATGTAACACGTTCTAAAATCTGAATTCAACATTCAAGAATAATTATTCCGTAACAAGTTCTGAAGTCTGAACGCAACATTCCGAAATTGTAACGTAACACATTCTAAACTCCAAACTGAAGATTCCGGAATTGTAACGTAACACATTCTAAAATCTGAACTCAACATTCCGGAATTGTAACGTAACAAGATCTAAAATCTGAACAGAACATTCCGCAATTGTAATGTAACACGTTCTAAATTCCAAAATGAAGATTCCGCAATTGTAACTTCACACATTCTAAAACCTGAACTAAACATTCCAGAATTTTCACGTAACAAGTTCTAAAATCTGAACTGAACATTCCGGAATTTTAACGTAATACATTCTAAAGTCTGAACTCAACATTCCGGATTTGTAATGTAACACATTCTAAAACCTGAATTTAACATTCCGGAATGTTAACCTAACACATTCTAAAATCCAAACTGAACACTCTGGAATTGTAACGTAACAAGTTCTAAATTCCAAACTGAAGATTCCAGAATTTTAACTTAACACATTCTAAAATCTGAACTGAACATTCCGGAATTGTAACGTAACAAATTCTAAAATCTGAACCGAAAATTCCGGAATTGTAATTCCGGAACACATTCTAAAATCCAAACTGAACATTCCGGAATATTAACATAACACATTCTAAAATCCAAACTGAACATTCCGGAATTGTAACGTAACACTTTCTATCTTTCGAACTGAAAATTCCGGAATTGTAACGAAACACGTTCTAAAATCTGAAATTAACATTCTGGAATGGAATGGTGATGGCCATCTATCTCTGACCTCGAGATAGATGAATGAATATGGGTGCTAAGGGTACCCACGAGTCACCCCTTTACAGACATGTCTAATTAATGATAATCACATGCAGTTTGGGGCAAGTCATAGTCAAATGAGCACACTGACACACTGACAGCTGTTGTTGCTGTTAAAGTAACACATTCTAAAATCTGAATTGAATATTCTGGAGTTGTAACGTAACACGTTCTAAATTCCAAACTGAAGATTCTGGAATTGTAACGTCACACATTCTAAAACCTGAACTGAACATTCCAGAATTTTAACGTAACTCATTCTAAAATCTGAACTCAACATTCCGAATTTGTAATGTAACACATTCTAAAATCTGAACTAAACATTCCGGAATGTTAACATAACACATTCTAAAATCCAAAATGAACATTCTGGAATTGTAACGTAACACATTATGAATTCCAAACTGCAGATTCCGGAATTGGAATGTCACACATTCTAAATTCCAAACATAACATTCTGGAATTGTAACGTAAGACGTTCTAAAATCCAAACTGAACATTCCGGAATTGTAACGTAACACGTTCTTAAACCTGAATTTAACATTCCGGAATTATAATTCCGTAACACATTCTAAAATCAGAACTCAACAATCCGGAATGTTAACATAACACCTTCTAAAAATCTGAACTAAACATTCATGAATTTTAGCATAACACATTCTAAATTCCAAACTGAAGATTCCAGAATTGTAATTCTGTGAGACATTCAAAATTACAAACTGAACATTCCGGATTTTTAACATAACACATTCTAAAATCCAAACTGAAGATTCTAGAATTGTAACATCACACATTCTAAAATCAGAACTCAATATTCCGGAATGGTAACATAACTGAAGTTTCCGGAATTTTTATGTAATACATTCTAAAATCTGATTTCAACATTCTGGAATTATAATTCCGTAACAAGTTCTAAAATTAGAACTTAACATTCCGGAATGTTAACATAACACATTCAAAATTACAAACTGAAGATTCCGGAATTGTAACGTCACACATTCTAAAATCCATACTGAACATTCCGGAATAGTAACGTAACACATTTTAAAATCTGAAATCGACATTCCGGAATTGTAATTCCGTAACACATTCTAAATTCCAAACTGAACAATATGGAATTGTAACGTCACACATTCTAAATTCCAATCTGAACATTCCGGAATTGTAATGTAACACATTCTAAAATCAGAACTCAACATTCCGGAATTGTAACGTAACACATTCTAAATTCCAAACTGAAGATTCCGGAATTGCAACATCACACTTTATAAAATCCAAACTCAACATTCCGGAATTGTAATTCCGTAACACATTCTAAAATCAGAACTCAACATTCCGGAATGTTAACATAACACATTCTATATTCCAAAATGAAGTTTCTGGAATTTTTATGTAACACGTTCTAAAATCTGAATTCAACATTCAAGAATAATTATTCCGTAACAAGTTCTAAAGTCTGAACTCAACATTCCGGAATTGTAATTCTGTAACACATTCTAAATTCCAAAATGAAGATTCTGGAATTGTAACATCACACATTCTAAAAACTGAACTGAACATTCCAGAATTTTCACGTAACAGGTTCTTAAATCCAAACTGAACATTCCGGAATTGTTAGGTAACACATTTTAAAATCTAAACTCAACATTCTGGAATTTTAACATAACATACTCTAAAATCCAATCTGAAGATTCCGGAATTGTAAAGTAACACATTCTAAATTTCAAACTGAAGATTCTGGAATTGTAACATCACACATTCTAAAATCCAAACTGAACATTGCGGAATTGTAACGTAACACGTTCTTAAGCCTGAATATAACATTCCAGAATTGTAATTCCGTAAAACATTCTGAAATCAGAACTCAACATTTCGGAATGTTAACATAACACATTCTATATTCCAAACTGAAGATTCCAGAATTGCAACGTCACACATTCTAAAATCCAAACTGAACATTCCGGAATTGTAACGTAACACATTCTAAAATCTGAACTGAATATTCCAGAATTGTAATTCTGTAAAATATTCTAAAATCAGAACTCAATATTCCGGAATGTTAACATAACACATTCCAAAAATCTGAACTCAACATTCTCGAATTTTAACATAACACATTAAAAATCCAAATTGAACATTCCAGAATTGCAACGTCACACATTCTGAAATCCAAACTGAACATTCCAGAATTGTAATTCCGTAACACATTCTAAAATCAGAACTCAACATTCCGGAATGTTAACATAACACATTCTAAAAATCTGAACTCAACATACTGGAATTTTAACATAACACATTCTAAAATGACAGCTGTTGTTGCTGTTACTGTAACACATCCTAAAATCTGAGCTGAACATTCCAGAATTTTAAAGTAACACATTCTATAGTCTGAACTCAACATTCCGGAACGGTAATTCCGTAAGACATTCTAAATTCCAAACCGAACATTCCATATTTTTAACATAACACATTCTAAATTCCAAACTGATGATTCCGGAATTGCAACATCACACATTCTAAAATCCAAACTTAACATTCTGGAATTGTAAGGTAACATGTTCTTAAACCTGAATTTAACATCCAGAAATGTAATTCCGTAAAACATTCTAAAATCAGAACTCAACATTCTGGAATGTTAACATCACACATTCTAAAACCTGAACTGAACATTCCGGAGTTGTAACGTAACACGTTCTGAATTCCAAACTGAAGATTCTGGAATTGTAACGTCACACATTGTAAAATCCAAACTGAACATTCCGGAATTGTAACGTAATACATTCTAAAATCTGATCTCAACATTCCGGAATTTTAACATAAAAAATTCTAAAATCCAAACTGAATATTCCGGAATTGTAACGTCACACATTCTAAAACCTGAACTGAACATTCCAGAATTTTAACGTAACAAGTTCTTAAATCCAAACTGAACATTCCGGAATTGTAAGGTAAAACATTCTAAAATCTAAACTCAATATTCCGGAATTTTAACATAACATACTCTAAAATCCAATCTGAAGATTCCGGAAATGTAAGGTAACACATTTTAAATTTCAAATTGAAGATTCTGGATTTGTAACATCACACATTCTAAAATCCAAACTGAACATTGCGGAATTGTAACATAACACATTCTAAAATCTGAACTCAACATTCCGGAATTGCAATGTAAAACGGTTTTAAACCTGAATATAACATTCCAGAATTGTAATTCCGTAACACATTCTAAATTCAGAACTCAACATTCCGCAATGTTAACATAACATATTATAAAAATCTGAACTCAACATTCCGGAATTGTAATTCCGTACCACATTGTGAATTCCAAAATGAAGATTCTGGAATTGTAACATCACACATTCTAAAAACTGAACTGAACATTCCAGAATTTTCACGTAACAGGTTCATAAATCCAAACTGAACATTCCAGAATTATAAGGTAACACATTTTAAAATCTAAACTCAACATTCTAGAATTTTAACATAACATACTCTAAAATCCAATCTGAAGATTCCGGAATTGTGAAGTAACACATTCTGAATTTCAAACTGAAGATTCTGGAATTGTGACATTACACATTCTAAAATCCAAACTGAACATTGCGGAATTGTAACGTAAAACATTCTTAAGCCTGAATTTAAAATTCCAGAATTG
>CAKAOI010046414.1:0-56414 GCA_916701655.1 Sebastiscus albofasciatus
GTCTCATTCGCTCTCTTTGTCTCTCTCCTCTCACTTTGTCTTGATATCTCTCAGGTGCGACAGCCAACAGTCCCACCCTGGGGACGCTGAGCGGTGACCTGCCGGCACCCTTTAACCTCACAACCTCCGGTCACCAGTTCCTGGTCCGCTGGTCCTCAGACCATGGCACAAACAAGAAAGGCTTCAAAATTCGCTATGTTGGTGAGTACCAAAGTATGTATCCCAACTTTATTTTACTACTACTTTATACCGTCATAATGCATGGACAATAAAAGGACAGAGACAGACAGAAAGACATTCTGAGTGAAAGAGCACTTGGAGGAGTTGTGCAACCTCCAAGTTTCTCAATTTGAAGAGAAAAGAACAGGGAATCTTACACATGCAATTTGTTTCTTCATCTTCAGCTTACTTTTCTACGTCTGTCTGTCTCCTAAAACAGTTTACCGAATTGCATTATGGTTCACTTTTGTTCGTTCAAGGAAAGCTTGATGAGCCCAGATGCTGTTTCAAAGCAATTTTTGCATTTAGACAGTCTTGAACCTGCTAAGTATAACTTCACACTGCTGGGCATTAAGCACCTTCACTTGGATAATGAGGCTTGAGTGCTTTATTCAAGGGCAATTTCTGACATTTAAGGGGGAGGAGACAGTATTACCTGTTCGGTTTGCTTTTTTCACTTCATGCCGTCTGGTCAGGAGGCTGCTTCTTTAACCTTTAAAACACCACTGTTCTGTATGATGAATTATACGCTGAATAATAACAGAGAAGCCTCCCAGGACTTTCGCACCTGTTAACCTTCTTCGGTAGCCGTGATTAATGTGAGCATCTGCAGGGATTGTTAAGCACATGTTGTAAACCTACTAATATCATGGTTCGACTTCATTATTGTTTTGTTTCTTTCACTTGCACAACCAGGCCAGTGTATGACAACGTCCTCCCGCCACCGCCACTGTGAGAAAACAAAATGTGCTCAGCTCAAGTGAACTCTCACCGTTTTTTCATTATTAAGGAAAACCAACTTATTTTGTTTTAAGAAGAAACTTCGTCATTATAACAAGATAAGCTGGTATCTCATTATATAAAGCCCTTGTGTGATTGAAGCAGCAGTTTAGTGCCATCAATCGTAAAACTACTATAAGGGGAAAGAGCCCGGACTGGATCTAATGAGAGAGCTTTGCCTACAGTACATGCCGGTTCAGTGATACCAGCCCTTTTAGAAATAAGTTGTGTCAGAGAGCTTTAATTAGAAATCACAGACAAACTATACAAACCATTGCCGGCACTGATTGTGTGTTCCCGACGCAAAGGAAAACACAGTAAAAGGAACTCTTAAAGGTGGAGTCAGCAAGTCTGGAGAAAGATTCTCTTTATACATTGATGGCATTTCACTCTAGCTTTAAAACTGAGCCCGCTACAACATAAAAATCACAAGTTGCTTTAATGCGTTAAAGAAATTTTATGCCGTTAAAACGAATTTGCGTTAACGCGTTATTACTGCATTAACCTTGACAGCCCTACTAAAAGTGTATTGTATTAGAATCGCTGGCTGCTCCTTTAAGTGGTGCTTGTTCATTTTCAAAAACCCACCATACAGATGATACTGGGCTAGTGACAGTCCAGAGGGACATTAAAGCAGGCTTATCACTCATAAATATGGGCAGTTAAGATCTTATTTTTGGGCCCTTGTCCAGTTTGAAGAGTTACAGAGCAGGCAACTTGCCTAAGTCAACGTCTAACTGGACCCAGGCCTGGGTAATCTTTATATGCTACGACTGAGGAACATAACTTCTCATATGAGATATTAACATCATTGTATAAGGACTTTTATCTTCTACCATAGATACAGAGACAGAGAGAGAATAATCCAATAAAAAAATGATGTAATTTGTTGTAAAGTTGCAGCAGGATTCCCTTTTGTTTTGCCCGCAGCTGCCAATATAGTCTGGAGTAAAGCATTAATGTTTCTTGGTATAAGAATATTTCATAAAATTGCATATAGCCATTGATTTGTGGGCAGTGTGTCCGGCTATGTCTGACATCTACTGTAACTCTACTCATTGATTGTTTGATCAAAAAGCTCTGCTGGGAGAGACTTATTATTCATTTTATTTAGCATTCACACAGCATGTCGGATAGATCCTAATTGGCTGGAACACTCGCTGGAAAGATATAATTACCGTTATGAATGTGGTCATTAATAATTCTGGGTTTAGTTTTTGCCCAACAAGTGTTTTGAGATATTGTAGTTGGAGTGATGACATCCTACTCCATCTCTAATAGCGCTGTTTAAAATGCACAATCAAAGCCATAATTGTGATCAGTCAAAATTAAAATTTACTCACAAATGAGATACATTTGCCATTAGTTCATTTTGGCTGGGCCTCCTATTGTGTCATAAATACAGCAGTGACTCATGGTAATGGAAGTTTTAGGAAATTATCACAGCCTTTTATGCCAGAAACACTAAAACCTTGCTAATACATTTTTGAATACAGTACCGATAATGGTTATAATACTATACACCTGCATGCAGACATACATTATGTGTTAATCACAGCATCGATGTGAAGGCACAAACAGTTGTTTTCCTGGTCTGCTAGATTAAGTCACGACTATTGTACAGTAATATGGCATGGTAATAGAATAGTACTGTATAGCAGTAGTAAAAAGTAGCAGTATCACTTCCCATGTCTATAATGCATTATAAACATACTTATAATGTGTTAGTAAAGTATAAAACAAAATGTAATCTTTGCAGCACACAAAATGTTGTAAAGTTACATTTTACTTTACTTAAAGCAAACAATTACCACTTAGAGTAACTTCTAATCACAATATAATGCATAATAACAATGGGTATAATGCATTATTAAAAAAAATATAATGTATTACAATGATGGGAATTATAGTACACTATGATTCTTGCAAAAAAATGATAGCAATTATGAATTATTATGATACTTGACCTTATAAATCATTATACAATGCTGTATAATGTGTCATAACTATGATTATACAGTGCTATAAACAGATTATAAGGCATTATTAGTATGTTTGTAATGCATTATGGACATGGACGTCATAGAGAGTTACCAAAGTACTTTTTTCCTTGGTTTTAACTTTCTAGTTCCTGTTTTAGTGGCAGTGAACCGTCTTCTGTGAAGACATTTCAAATCTTTGTTTTTGTTAATTGTGTTTCCTCCACTCAGCCCTGTACTGCTCGACCCCAGACTCTCCGCTCCACGGCTCTATCTCCTCTCAGAGCGGTGGCCACGTTAACAGCGTGGTTCGCTGGGCCTGCGACCGGGGTTACCGTCTCATAGGCAACGCCACGGCAACCTGCCGCCGCACGTCACTCGGCTACCACGCATGGGACTCTCCTGTACCTGCGTGTCAAGGTGTGTTTGTCTGTCTGTCTGTGTGTGGAAAGTGTGTATACTAACAACTAAACTGTGCTGAAGTATTTTGTGTATGTGGTATTCGTTAGTATAAAAACACTGATTCTTTTTCAAATATACACTTGAAAAAGGTGTACACTGGAGCAAATAAGTTTGTTAGAAAACCTTGAAAATCTTTTTTTCTCATTTAAAGGGCGGGTCCATCTGCGTTGTGTTTGTTTTTTCCAAATGGAAACACCCACTTAGCTGTTGCAAAAAGCAGTGACGTAGGTGACCAAAGTAAACTAATAGAAGCTTATTAATAAGGTTATGAATAATGTGAACGCTAGCACTAGCTGAGTCCAAGTTAGCTGTTTGAAATGGGGTTGTATGTGTTCTGTTAGGTGAAATTACTGCTTTTGTGAATGTAGTCTGGTGGCTTTGAAGAATGAAAGCAATATAGCGGCTTCTGTTCCTCATCAGAAAGGGCTGTCTGAAGGTGAAGTAAAGTGGCTGTGGACGGGAGCAGCAGAGAAACGTATTTTAGCCACCTAACAAGTCAATATCAGCTTAACTGAAGCCGTTGTATCGCTCTCTTCAAAGCCACAAGACCAGACTCAATTCACAAAAACAGTAATTTTACCTCGCAGAATACGAGAGTTGCTGGTGTACCGCTGCCATCGATCGATCGGTTAGTTTGTTTGTGTCATTGTGTGACTTTCGGATCCAAACTAACGTGGTGTCCACACAGCAGTACATTGCTTAGCTTCCTGCCGGTACTCTTGTCTGCTTCTCCAAACTGGGAGCCCGCCGACCACCATCTAAGTTACTGTCTGTAATGTATATACACTGACTATAAGGATGTTTATATACTGTGCATGTAGCAGCGCCATCATGCAGAAACATACGTCAGGTCACGTGGGAAAAGGTTTTTAGAAGGGCTTGGGAAAATAGCATTTGACGCTAAAAGATACATACTTTGACCAAAATTTTAATGTTCGAAATTGAATGCAAAAGGAACACCACTGTGAAGCCTCAGAATGATATAAAAACTTATAAAAAACACTATAATAATGGACCCACCCTTTAAGCAGAATGTAATATTTTTGCTCCAGAGTGAATATCTTCCACATTTAAGTGAGTGAAATGCCAGATGCATTGTTCATATGAAGGGGTTTGTGAATGGCACATATAATTGATATCCATTTGGTGAAGTAATGAAACATGTGAATGGTAAAAAACGTATTATGTTCTTTCTCTTCTATCTCTTTATGCACAGTTGTCTACAAAGACTTGATGAGCTTTCTTATGTTGCACTTGCACTTGTCTTACCCCGCACATCAAATTACCGTAGGAAGGCACAGTTCGTAGCTGGTATTGATAGAAAGTCAAATGAAGGATATATAGCAGATTGTGTAATTACACGCACCGGGTGCTCTACAAAACCAGTCTATTTAAAACCAGTGTGGACTGTGGAGCCGCATTTTCGGCGAGATGGATGTTATTTTTTGTTAGAACCGGTTGGAAGTGAAGATCAAGCGCCTCTTGATTGTATATTTTTAGTTTGATGGCTTCATTGAAGAAAATATGTGAGCTTGTTTACAAAATGTACAATACGCTCGCTCGGTGGCTTTGAATCCCCTGAAACACTTCAAACAAAGAACATATCAAAACCTGCCTACCTGACAGACGTAAGTGTGCATTAGGGCTTCTGTGTGTCTGTTTGCATGTTGTCTTCTTAACCACTGCGTATCTGTCCTCCCCTAGCTGTCTCATGCGGGGCACCCAAGGCTCCTATAAATGGCGGCGTTTTAACAGCCGACTACTCCGTCGGAACAAGAGTTTCCTATTTCTGTAACGATGGGTACAGACTCTCCAGTAAAGAACTGACGTCAGCCATCTGTCAGCCTGATGGGACATGGAGCAACCACAATAAGATACCACGATGTTCAGGTTAGTAACACATATATACATATGTACAATCTAATAGTGGTACAAATTTGGACATACTTAATAGCACTGTGTGAATGCAAATACTAGACTCCAGTGAAATGTTTTGTATTGCATATGATAACTCCCCTTTTCCGGTCCTAGGGTGTCAAAAAGCCACTTGCACCAGTTACAAAAAACACAAATATTTAAAGCTGGAGTGCGGGACTTTTACATATAAATGAACGTCCGTTACATTCAAGCCCTTGCAAGTTCACAAAAAAAAGCCTATCGTCGTCAGGAGAAGATCTCTGTATTTCGCAGTATACCGGAGCTGAACTCGCAGCATCTCCATCGCCCCCAGGACCGCTCTCTTCAAGCCTTCCTGTGCATTTTCTTTTTACTTTAATCCTTTCCTCTGTCTTTTATATCTGGATCATCCACTCCAGAAACTTTTCTTGGACGCTTCTTAGGATTTTGCGTCATCGCTTCCACCAAGCTGCTGCTCCGTCGCTACGGTCTCCCCCATATGATAATTACTCTCACTGCCAGAGGGGGGAGACAAAAGTTCTGCACTCCAGATTTAATATTAAATACTACATTGTTAAATCGATGCCAATTAGGTAATCATCTCACCACTGAGTAAGATGGAAAGACTACGTTGTATGCAACATATAATTACCGCTGTGGCAGCCATTTTTGGCCAGGGCATTGTTATTTAAATTGAGTAATTATTGTGCATCTGTGTGGTATTTTACAGTGACTCGGCCCCGCTCTCAGCCAGCTATTTAATATCTGACTCTATTCTAAAACGGTAATTGTGTTATTTGAATGAAAGCAAATTTCACTCTCTCCTCACACTGTGTGTCTCCGTAGTGGTGGTGTGTCCCAGCATCGGCTCGTTTTCTTTGGAGCACGGCCGCTGGAGGATCGTCAACGGCTCACACTACGAATACAGAACTCGCATTGTGTTCACCTGTGACCCGGGATACTACAGATTGGGCCCCGCCCACATCCAGTGCCTACCCACTGGCGTGTGGAGCTGGAGAAATGACAGACCGCACTGTCAGGGTGAGTAGCAAAGATGATTTCATGACCACTGCAACTGAAAAACAACATCAGCAACGAGCCTGTCATTGTACATGATTGAACATGTCGGCAGTGGAATCGTCCCAATTAAGATATCTAATCTAAATGCACCAACATGAGTCATATTAACTTTTTGTGCATGTACGCTTATATCTACACATACTTGCCATTTACTGTAGATAATAACGGTAATCATTTACTCTTGCATACATTTAATTATAATATTAGGGGTTATATTATATTATATTATATTATACTATATTATATTATATTATATTATATTATATTATATTATATTATATTATCTTGGAATCTCCTGTGGTTGCCTGGCAACTGGTCCCAGCCAAGAAATTGTCCGGCACAAAAATCCCCCGTAAAATGGTGAAAAGTTGTTTTTATTCTTTGGTTTCTGCACAGATTAAATAAATAGAATATTAAAATGTTATTATTAGTGAGCTTTAGAGATGCTGGCAGGCATATTTTGCTATTTTTGGACAGACTTTGGCTAGCTCTTTCCCCGTTTCCAGTTATTGTACTAAGATAAGTTAACCGGCTGCTGGCTAATCTACTCATCTGACTCTTTGCCAAAAAGCATATATGGAGCAAATAAGCATATACATTTAAAGGCCACCCAAGTGCCCTCAGAATAATTTCAGATTATTTCATGTATCTGTTGATATTTTAGTAAGACTGAACGATTTTGTAAAAATATCAAATTGCGATTATTTTGACTGATATTGCAATCAATTTGCGACATTAGAGGGAATGATCATCATTTTTAAATCATTATTCTCATTTTCATTAAAAAACATATTACAATGATTATGGTGTGATTTTTGCTGGGATCTGTACTGAACAAAGATGTTTTCTTAAATCTGTAGAATATGATGTGTAGGCCAGGACATCTCTGCAGTGAGACAATATTTAATTTAAAATGGTATTTTGACAACATTTCGCCTTTAACAATTATTGCGCCTCCTGCGTTTTGAAAATTACAGTAGGCCATATTGCAATTTCAATAAAATTTGGATTAATTGTGCAACCCTATATTTTAGTCAAGTTTGTAAACCATGATAATAAGAAATAACTGATATCAGGCAGCCTGATAGTACCATTTGAATAACTGATGTGAGTAAGGAATGTGAATGTGAATGTGAGTTGCATGTGGAAACTAACAGCTACCATCACAAGCATGTAAACAGCGTTGCAAGTCGCAGCCTAACAAAGGCTTGACTTCAACACCCCCAGGTTGAGCACAATAAATACTGAGCCATAAAAGCTTGCCATGTGTGTTTAACGGTGCAATTTTATTTCTACTAATTTGATTAAATCTAATGATGGCTGAGTTACTGAATGAGGAAAACATTTAATTCGTCCAGTCAATGCTCTAACCGGAGAGAGTTGCCTTGACATTTTTGTCATCTGTTATTTGACGTTTGGGGATTCCTTGACATTTTGAATCAATGTTAGTTTTCTTTAAAGAATTCTGTGACATTTGAAAAAATTACTGTTATTTTCTTCACCAGAAAGCTTTCCTGTGTGGGAAAAAAAAAAAACAATATTGGCACCAAATGTGTGTAATAATCATTTCGCAAGCATTGACAGCATTCCTCACTGAAACTAAAGAGCTCTATACAAACTACTCTAATAACTTGGTGATAAATTGGTGCTCAACTACCCTTTTTAAATTGCCTGTGTCTGCCTGTGTTTCAGTTATATCCTGCGGTGAGCAGCCATCTCCACCCAGTGGGAAGAAGATTGGTACTCAGACAACATTTGGCGCTACGGCCATCTATACCTGCGATGTTGGCTTCATGCTGGTGGGGTCAGCTGTCAGAGAGTGCCTGTCATCTGGGCTCTGGAGTGGAACGGAAACACGATGTTTAGGTACATACCTACTGGAACTAGTAATGTATTCAAACATATATGCCGTACATTAGAGTATGTCTAGACATTCTGTGATCTTCTTACTCACATTTAAGGCTTTGGACAGATACTGCATGTTAACCACGACCATTAGAAAGGGAGTTTGAAAGCTGGGATTTTTCAAGTCAATCTAATGAGGGCAGGTATCAAAGGTAGTCGCCACACTGTATGTGCCCTGCACCTCTCGTCTGACTGCACAGCTGCTCCTCTCTGGCCTCGTCCACCTCACAAGCCAGACTATCACGAGCTTCTGCTGTGCGCTCACCAAATTCAGTTTGAATGTTCTTTTTTTATATATAAGCCAGAGAGAAAAAACACAGCTACTTTCTTCTGTCAGTGTGCCAGCCAGAGGTAACAGATGTTATGACACGGTGCTGTCATTTCTCCATGAAGCCTCAGTAGAAACAGCGCTTCCCAGAATACTTCACAGGCTGAGGGGGATATGAGATGCAATTTATAACGGAGAAGTTCAATGAAACTTAACCTAGACTGATGAGGAGGCATGATTCTGTCAGAAAATAAATAGATTGAGCCCTAAAAAAAAGTGCTATGAACAGCATTTTTATTCAGTAACTTTTCTTATAATTCTTCAAAACAAAACTGGCTTTACTGTACTTGTTTTGCTTATTTAAAGGGGAACTACACCCATTTTCAAAAGTCATACATGTTATTCCTATGGTCTAAGACAGTCCATAAAATATTAGTAAGCATGAACAACTCTCTCCCAAATCCAAAAACTACAGTGCTTAAACTCAAACTTGTGATGTCATAGGGTATAAAGTGTGGAGCTGCTCCATAGACAATGAATGTGGAGAGATGTTATAGATGACACTGAGATCACTCAGAGCAATGTTCTGAGTTTATGGGGACAATTTCTGTTTCACAACTGACAACACTACAATAGAATAAAGATCATTTGGGTATAAAAAAGAAAACAAACATTATGAGGGTCCATGAAATCGGTCTCCTGTTCATTGTCTATTGAGTAGTTCCAGACTTTATACCTTATGACATCACAAGTTTAAGACTGACTTCTCTAGTTTCTAGCTTTGAGGGAGACAAGCTCATGTTCACAAATATTGATTGAACTTAACTAGCTATGGAAATAACATATAGGAATTCTTAATTTAGGTGGTGTTCCCCTTTAAATTGTAAATCCGGTAACACACCAGAGCAGCAGTGCAGTGCGGCCTGCGGCCCTACAGAAAGCTGTGGTGGGCGCTCCAAGCTCAGCAAGCAGCGGACGTTTTGATTCTGCGGCAAAGTGTGGCCCAACAAAAAGTTGGGGATAGTTAACTTTTACCATACCCTGAAACACATGAACACGCCTCAGAGCCGTAGAAAAGTTTACTTATTGTGGCGAGCCGCATTTTGCTGCTGCCTTGTGTGTTTTCAGCGTATTTTTGTCGTTTCCAATCATCTTAGTAATTAAAGCTGACGTACACAAGATTTTTCTAAAATTACCCTCTCTTGGTCGATCCTGAAATCTTTAAACAAAGTGTTGAAATTGTGTGATAACTTGCTGAAAAATAAGTAGATTTTTGTGCAGATTGTCCTTTCTTCGACACGTAACTTTAAAGTAAGGTAAGGTGTGACTCACTTGAGTACTGCCCTTTAACTTTAACAATAATCAACACCTCAAAGACGATGTGAAATGACAAAGGTCGGGCCCGGCCCTCCCACAGAGCTGTCGTGCCTCCCCTTAGGCCACCATCCATTGTTTCATTCAAAATAGATTCAAACAAAAGTAGCAGAGCTCACACAACCACTGAATCTTGTGTGGCAAACATAGCTGTCCCACCCCCTCACACACGCAGGCACCTGACACATGTACATACAGACACACGCACACACAGTGTTGCCACCTTGCTGACTTTTCTCACTGGACTTTTCAGACCTTTTCAGCGACTTGCTACTCAGAGTAAACTCAAGTCAGCGTCTTCTCTGGCAGCAGCACTGCATCTCTCCCTCCCTCTCCTCTCTCGCCATGCTCCCGCAGGCAGGAGTGAGCTACTATGGTTACGCGCAATCGGCGTCACCAGGTCATATTGCCGGGGCTTAACCCTGAATGTTTTGATTGTAGTCCCGAATATAATTTTAAATGTAAACCTATGTGAAGCTCGATAAAAAACATACTGTGTGTGTGTGAGATAGTCCTCATAACACAACAGCTGTTACCAGGTCGAGGCTGATTCATTAAAAGCACAGAGACATCTTCATTTTAATGGCAGACGCTTTCGAAGTTATTGCAAAGAACAGTGACACAGCTGTGAAATTGTTGCAGGGGGGGCAACTGACCATCTGAGCCTTCAGCGAAAATGACACCTGATCCAATTTATGACAGAGCTTCTCAAATTTTGTGAAGATGGGAGCGCTCATTGTGCTCCCACTTTGATGTTTCTTGGTGTGTGTATTTGCTCTGAGTCACACGTCTCATAGACGGGACAAACCAGGTTTCAAGCTGCAGTTGCCCACTTTTACAGGCTTGCAAAAGGGTTTCAGCAGATGTTTAACAATTTTCCCCAAATGAAATGTCCCATATGGAGGCAACAAACTGGACTGGAGATGTTGAACCCTCAAGGTTTGTTTGAAACTCCCAGGCGTAATTAAAATGTTACTGTTTTGCTGATATTGTCTTTGTAGCCCTGAAAATAACCCAGAGGATGCATCTCATGTACAGCAAGACCATAAGGTATCGTATCATTTTGAAGTATATGCAGGGCAACAAGCTAGAGTAGCTCTCAGTCACGCCAAAAGTAAGTCAAAGCAAGTAAATAAAAAGACACAAGGCAAAATAGGGAATTTGTTTAAAAAGCTAAATTAGAGTAAAAGTGCAAATGCAAGGTGAATACAGGATTTTGATTCTGTCCATTGGTCTGTGTCTGAGCTAGATGTAGGAAAGCCAAGAACTGGAATAATAGATAAACATAGTTCTCTCATCCGATCTACTTCACACTTGGTGAGTGTATTGCTCAGGACCTAAGAGAGTGTAGTGTCGCATGTGGTGCAATCTGGCCAGATGATGGCGCTATAACAATGAACTTCATGTTTTGGCCTTTAACTTATGAACCTTAACTCTCAGAAACAAAATAATTTTTTTGACTGATTTTTTTTGCCATTTTGAATTTTGTCCAAATCTCATTTTTTTGCTACTTGGCCTACAAATTTTGAGCAATAGTTACCAAATTTGGTTGAGAATATCTCAGGACCAAGCCGGAAAAAGTACTTTTTTTTATTGCTGATGTTCCATACAGTTTTGCTATAGCTGGCCCTCAAAGTTAGCTCAAATACTGTGGGCAGGGCTTATATTACAAAAAAAATGTCATATCTCCTGATCGCTTTGTGCCATTGCGACCACATTTGGTGGAAATGTGTAGATATGATGTCTGAGTAACAATGGCAAATTTGGTGCCGTCATCTATCTATAAAGGAAGTATTCTCTGTCTGTCTGTGTATGTGTGTATGTATATAATCTTAAGACTTGGTGGGAACAAACAGCCATACTGCGGTTCTTGACACAGCTGCAAGCAGAACCTCTGGGGGCCAAGCAATCGGCCCGTTCCGGACGGGCACATGCTCCAAGCGGGCCCTGCACTAGTACTAAAACTAGTAATGAAAGAAGCCGTTTACAAAAAGTCGATGCAACAACAATAGTATCTTCACAGTGACATTTCTGTCTTCTGTATTTTTTTATTGTTTTCCAAATAAATGAATGAATTGGTGGTTATACAAAGGACATTGCAGTTATCCTGACAAAGGTTTTTTGACATAATGCAGAACAGTTCGTAGACAGTGGTTCGATGACAGTTGACATTAAGTTAACTTTAAGTCATTAGATTAAGGAAAGGTTGAATTTTCAAAAAGATTTCCTCTGCAGTTGACACAATTTACTTCATTTTCTCCAGGTTTAATACGTTCCCTTGCTCCCTTAGCATCATTTCAAATGTAGGAACCTTTTCCTTTCTGGCTTTCTGGCTAACAATGTTGAAAAGGAGATAACCTGAGCGTCAGACCCAGTCTTCACCACAGCGACAGTTCTAGGACAGTGTTACCTGTAGTCTGAATCCTCTGTATCTCTGTCTGTGTCTTTCAGCTGGTCACTGTGGGATCCCAGAAGGCATCGTGAACGGCCAGGTGATCGGGGAGAACTTCGGTTACCGCGATACGGTCGTGTATCAGTGTCTGCCTGGCTTTCGACTCATAGGCTCATCGGTTCGAATCTGTCTCCAAGACAACCAGTGGTCAGGACAGCTGCCCGTCTGTATACGTAAGGAAAACACACATTTACCTCTCACTAAATATTCACTTTAGCTAACAAATGAGCCCAAACCCTCTACTACACTTATCTATCCACTAGACAACTTGTGGTCTGGACGGCAGCCTGTCCTTTCAGCAAAATACAAACACTCACATACCGTACACATACACCCACATACAGACTGCATTAGTGCTTACACATACTCAGAGGATAAATAGAAATTTCACTCAAATGTTTGCGGCCAAAGTGCACCTAGAGGAAGCTTGAATGGCATGGTATGTTTTGATATATTCCACTATTTGCTGGATACCAAAGAGAGAAATTGGAGTCCTTTCAAATAGAGGCCATTTGATAACGTGCTCAGCATTTTCATTTGAATTTTGGATATTTTATTTGCCTGTGGAGTTGAAGAATCAATATCATGCATCTTACAAATCACTCTGGAGGCACACTAATAAAAATGCCTTATGTTTGACAAATTAATTTACTATTTTATATGATATGTGTAATCAGCCAAAAGAGGGAAATGGTCTTGGTAACTGTAAAAACAAAAAAATAAATCAACTAGATGTTTCCTAACTGCCTTGAAATTACAAAAGAAATAAAGAGTACATGGATGGTCATTGATAGAAATTACCTTTACAGCAGGACGAGGTCGACTCAGTTGATGGGAAATAACTAAATCAAGAGTGCAGCCTGATCTAGCACATCATTATAAAAACACCTGAAGTAATATCTTTGTTATGGTTCAGTGATAACAAAAAATAATGATTTAGGGAATACTAACAGGAAACAACGCTTCCAGGTACGTGTGATTGAGTGTGCATTCATGTGTGTGTATTATGTTGATGTGTGTGTGTGTGTGTGTGCAGTAGAATTATTTCATTAATTTAGAAATTGTTTTCTGTTTTTAACGATTTGCAATATTTGGTCACAGTGCAAACTCTAAATGGGAACTCTACACAGACAAACGGGAGCCTCACAACATTAACTTTACAATTGAAATGTTAACATCACATTACATTTGAAGGCACGGTTCCTTGCACACCTACGGCATGAGACATGGTGATGCAGAATGCACCTCATGCTGAAAACAAGTTTAAAAAAAGGGGAAGATGTTTCTTACGCTCATTTTTTGTCTTCACCTTTTATTATGCCTCTGCGTCGGCGACAGCCGTGGCTGTTTTTGGGTTGTCTGTCCTGACGCGTGTTTTTTGTGAACGCGGTATCTCAGGAACGCCTTGAGTGGATTCTTTCAAATTTGGAACAAACATTCACTTGGACTCAAGGATGAAATGATTAGAATTTTGGAGGTCAAAGGTCACTGTGACCTTGAATGATGTAGTGATGACATTTTGGACAGACATGGATGTAAACTGCAACTTGACTGTTTGGCGGAGGCGTGCAACCGTGAGGTGGTAATTCTAGTTAAAGGAGTGCTCCACCTTATCAGACTCACCATGAACAGTTCAAATCGATGTAGCAGAACTTGAGATATCGCCTCTTTTATTCCAGTTATTCTCATTCCTTGTTAAAATCTGGCACCTACAGTAGATTACCCACAATGCAACTCAACCACTGACATCTTGGCCAGGGATTCTGGTGTGTTAAATTGGCATAATCAGTAAAAATATGCAAACACACACGTCAGTAACACCAGTGCAGCTACGTTTAACATTGTATATGAAGACAGCACTAAGGTCTCCACCAGGGGAGTTGGTCTGGTAGAGCTGATAAAGCCCAGTCACATTTCATTCAAGGGTGGAGAAGTCCAAATTAAACCTTAAACCTTTTGTTCAAGAGTGATTCCATACTGAGTAAAGCCAGCGTAAGGTTTGTATTTTGAGAAATATTCCTTCCTTGATGCATTCACCCAATAGTCCTGAGGTTCTGCAGATTCACACCAGCAGTCTTATATAAAGGGCCAGAGGGCCCTACTGCCAGTGTGGTCTGGATGAGATAAATAGCTGGGCTTGAGGATAAAGCAGAAGACTCTGACATTTCCAGGCTACTGTGAAAATCTTCTAAAATTGGTCACTTACTGTGAGCGTCCTGAATGTTTTTAGGCAGCGACTGGGCACAGTTAAGGTGGCGATGATGAGTGCCTTCTCAAGCCAATTACAGGCGCCTTTTCCCCAAAGAGACAGCCCGTTTGTTCACCAAATTAAAGCCATGTTTAACAGGCGGAGATGGTGACGCAGTGTCGACATTTGTGGAGTAGCAGCAGGGGCATGAAAGGGACTTTATTTCCCCTATGAAATTGTTTTTGACTATGACCCTTAAACAAAAAGAAATGTTCAACATAGGGACGCTATATCAGATAGTATGTTCTCGTGTGTGTTTGGGTATTGCATGCGTCTGTGTCTGTGTGTTTATGGTAGTGTGTGTATCCATCTGTGTTTCTGTGCTGGGCTGTTTTTATTGAGTTTATTCATGCAGGAGTTATTGAGGGAAATCATTTTACAGCCAAATTATACTGTAATTATGGAGATGAGAGGCTCTTGTTTAGAGACACAAACACAGAATGGTGATGAGACTATGATGGTGTGTGTGTGTGTGTGTGTGTGTGTAGCTGCAGGGCATGCTGACGGTGTCAGATAAATTTGTATCTTAGGCAAGCAAACAAACTTCTGATTCTCACTGATCAAGTGAAAAAAAAAAGACCTTGGCTTCTTTCCTTTCTTTCCCATCTTCTCTTGTCATGATCATCTTGTCTTCTCCTCCTCTAATGCCCCTCTCTTCTGCTCCGTTCTTTGGTTTTCTCCTCTTCTCTGTTCACCTTTCCACCCATGTGTGTCTTTCCTATTTTCTCGTCATTTGGTAAAACTCTCCTCTCCTCTCCTCCTCTCCTCTCCTCTTCTCTCCTGTCTCATCTCCTCTCCTCTCCTCTCCTCTCCTCTCTCATCTCCTCTCCTCTCCTCTCCTTTCCTCTCCTCTCCTCTCCTCCTCTCCTCTCCTCTTCTCTCCTGTCTCATCTCCTCTCCTCTTCTCTCCTCTCCTGTGTCATCTCCACTCCTCTCCTCTCCTCTCCTCTCCTCTCCTCTCCTCTCCTCTCCTCTCCTCTCCTGTCTCATCTCCACTCCTCTCCTCTCCTCTCCTCTCCTCCCTGTAAAGCACTACATTTAAAGTCCAGATAAAGGGAAATCAGAGTTTTGTTTCTGAAAACATTATACAAAAACATGCACGAAAAGACTGTGAACTATGTAGTACTGAATTGTTAAGTTAGACCCTTAAACTGTTTTTCTACATTTTTGTATTCAGGATTTTTTTGGGGGTGGGCCTGAAACGGCCTGAAATCATGTCTCGATGACGCACTGGAGCCATCCTTAACATAACCCCTCCCCTAACGCTCTACGAGCACACAGTGGTTCTCCCTCTCAATCGCGAGTTACACTTACTCACCACTGCCTTCAGTTTGCTCACAATGGTGTTCCCAGAGGGACGTCAAAAAATCCATAACGTTTTTACCTTTATCTGTGTGTCACTGGCCGTCTCTGTGTGCCTGTCGTTTGAGGTGCACTCCATCGCTACTGTTGTGGCTGTAAAACGGTGAATAAATTGTTTTGAGCGAAATGACTCATTTCATTCGCAGAATTTGATCGATTTGGTACGATAACATTGGGAAAGTCTAGAAGAGGCGCATGATTTAATTATTCTATACTTATTCATTTTAGCATATGGCTAAACCGGAAGTAAGCTGCCCGGCAGAAGTCTCTGGTGGCGTGCTCTGCCCATAGAACATGTGTGTTAACATTCTGCAAAAGTAGCAGTGTAAGATGACCAGTGTTGTGACTGTACATATGTAATTAACCCTCACCCGTGATTTGGCGTGCTTTCAGAGACATTCACCCAGCGTTTTAGTGCAGAGAATACTGCTGATTTTCTTTTTTTTTTTTTGGAGATTGCATTCCATTCAATGTTTTCCGCCTCTTTTACTTTCCACACGGACTGTTTACCTTAATTCAACCAAAGTCGGCTCAAACGTGAATACTACTCTTCACTACAAACGGAAACCAGAACGCGTCCGATACCAAAATCTTGTCATGTTGCCTACAAAATTCTGCATATGAAAGCAGAATCTGTTTATAGAGATTACCCGGACTTTAAAGGGGGAGAGTTTGAGAGGCAGATGAGAGAGGCGCTGGTGGTAACTGTAAACTGTCTGTTTACACAAACATCAAAACACTGTCGTCAGCACAATGAGGACAGGGGACACACACAAACTTCTAAGTAGCTCCAGTGAGTGAAGTTAACAGGATGAATAATTATGATGCACAATGGCAAACAGAGGACACTCAATGCTAATACAGGAGATGGCTAGACCTAATATTTCCAAAATAATGACCCTAAATTGAGCTATGTATTCTGGATCATCTGACATTCTCATGCATATTTATGAAGTACCCCAGGAAACGCGTTGCTAGTTGGCCCAAATCTGTGCTTCTTGTGGGTTTTTTTAGACAGAGAACTACTGTACTGTACATGGCCGCTGGTTTTCATGTCTGCTTTAGATCCATGTTTGTGTGGCTTTCATGTCAAGAATGAATCTTACTAAATTGGATGTTCTGAATTTAATGAGAAAATGAGGCAATGTGTAATGAAAAAATTACAAAATTGAAATCGCATCAGTGGTCAACAAAAACTACGTGACACTGAGTGCTGAAATACTGTCGCACTGCTGGATATGAAGACAGAAACCTTCACCCACGAATGAATCACAGCCATATCGCAAATAACTCTTCAGTGACATCTCAATTATATATTATTAAATATATTTTGAGCATATGCATATAAACTATACATGTATATTAAAATGGAAAAGAGCTAGGTATAACTATCTGTAAAGTTTGATACACACTGTGATAACGCCTTTTCCAAATAAAAAAAATACATATATATATATTTTGATACTGTTAAAGTTGTTTGTTTTGAGAAATCTCAAAGTGGATTTATAATAAATGCAATAACATATCTGTATGCAGGTTTGTGTATTCATGATTCACTCTGTCTTCCCTATAGCGATCAGCTGTGGCCATCCAGGAAGTCCCATATATGGTCGTACGGTGGGAAACGGCTTCAACCTCAACAACGTGGTCAGCTTTGTTTGTAATCGGGGTTATGAAATGGAGGGGCCCGCACATGCTCAGTGTCAGGCCAACCGCCAATGGAGCCACCCGCCCCCAACGTGTAAAGGTGGGGAAAAAAGTTAAGTGTATTCACCCCTAACCTTATTTATCCCTTACCTTTAATACCACCTCAACTTGATTTACTCTTACTGCCTTTCCCTACAGAGTGCTCCAGGGATGACGTATTTCTGTAGGCCAGGCAGGAAGTTAGTATTACCCTGAGTTCCCTCGACAAAAAGCCAATGGGATTTTTCCATTTTTTGGGGGGGATTATTGCAGAAAATAAATACTTACACGTTTTGTTCGACAAGATAATCTTCACAAATGAACACAACTTCTATGATTTTTAAAGCATAAATGCAATCGCCAGAAGTAAAAAGCTAACGTTAGGCCTCAAACGAACTACACCACGGTCGAATGACCGCAAGTAGACACAACGAGGCTGTAAAGGCAAGACGAGAAAGCGTGATGACGTTTAGTAGTCTCATTTAGCCATTTGTTAGCAACCGCCTTTTTAAGACACATAAAAGCGTCAAAATTCACAAGTAGAAAATTTAATCCCGTAGCTTATATCAAAAACAAACCTTAAAAGCTCTACTAACTAAAAACCCATTGACTTCCAGACGAGGGAACCGGAGGTGCTAAAATGCTAACTCATTTCCGAGTTTTAGGACTCATTCCTGTAGCACTCTAAAGAAACCTCCTTATATACCCCTACCCTTCTCATTTCAGCTCGATCACTCTTTTTCCTTCATTTAATTGAATGAAGTTTTGAGGTAGATATAATACTCTACATCCCTCCTGGCTCCAGCCTCCTGAATGGAAACCTGATTGTTCTCCAACAATCACATACAAGGGTAGCCTCACTCACAAGTCTGTAAACAAGCTGTCGGCGCTCTGCCCAGTTTACAGCATGAAGTGCCAATGGATTGTGTAAAATTAAAAATGCAACATAATGATAGTGAGCCGTTACACTTCAAGGATGCTGGATCCAGGACACACAAAACCTGCCTTCATCATAGCATCTCATAACATTTGCCATATTCACCCTTTTTAAACACCAGCCCTAATTAGTTCTTTCGTCTTCACCACTACCTCCTTATTATGCCCTATATTATTTCACAGAGCTGTAATCCCAGTGCTAAACACTGGGGAAAAAAAGCAAGAGGGGGAAGAGAAATGACCCTCACTGGTTCATGCCAAATAACACATGCTTTTCTCTCTTGTTGTGTATTCGTGTGTGTCCGTCTCTGTGTCTCTCTCTGTGTATAGTGGTCAATTGCTCTGATCCAGGCATCCCAGCCAACTCCATCCGCCAGAGTAAAATAGAGCACGGCAACTTTACCTTTGGCACCGTGGTTTTCTACGACTGTAACCCGGGGTATTACCTGTTTGGATCACCTGTACTGACCTGTCAACCTACTGGACAGTGGGACAAACCCCTACCTGAATGTATAGGTTAGTTGAATTCTTTTCTTTCTGCTCCTATAATGAAAATGGTATTTACTCGGGGTGGGGGAAAAAAATAATACACCTATGTATCGTGATATTCTTTTTACAATTTTGAAATAGATTTCTTTAATGCCAGAATTGATATATTTGCTTAATTTGAGTCAATGCAGACGCAGAAAGAAGTTACCGATTTTACTGTTGTAGTCTGAGTAATGTGATAATGCGTATCCGTTCTGTATCCATCAACAAAAACAGACATGATGTCTTAAGCTGCATGCTAAATCTGTCATGGACAGGAAAGGTTATCATATTGCGGTAACGTTCGGTCAAGCCAGCCGTCACTCTCATCTCTGTGGTCAAATCGGCCGATAAATACAGTCAAACGGCTCCTGATGGAGCTGACCATGGATGTTTACAGAGAATGTTGCTGTCGGGGCGAGCTAGTGACGGACTTGGAGAATTTAGAGGAAGTATACATGTGTGACTACGTCCGGTTTTCAAAATAAGGTGTTAACAAAGGGAACTGTATATACAAAATACATATATGGAAAAAAGATTTATTGGATTATATTCACAATAAGTATAAAACATTACATGTCCTTTATAAATAAATAAACAAAAATGTCACTTATTTGTGAGGGAAATGTCTTTAGTCTTTGATGTTTGGGTTACTGGAAAGATTTAATAAATAATTCCTGGCAATGACTGATATATTTGACTTCAGGACATGAAAATCAAACATTTTTACTGTATTAATTTAGATATTTTTCAAAATAAAAGTCCCTAGAAATGTGTGATTCAACTTTTTCCCATGGTCTAGTGTTAAAAAAGTTAACAAAACTCGCAATAAATCGTAATATCGAATTGCCACCAAAGTATTGTGATCAAATCGGGAAATAGGTGTATCGTCCCAGCCCTAGTATTTACCACTCCGAATTCATGGTCATTTTTGAAAGAATGGGTCCTTGATTTCAGACAGACGAAGACGACAGCATTATTCTATTTAATGATGTGTTCTTGGCCTTGGAAGTAACACTCAGTTCTTGACAGCGGTCACTGCAGCTCTTCTCACAAAGCTGTGTTTAGTTGAAACGAGCTGTCTATCTTTCTGCCCCTCAATCTCTCTCTCTCTCTCTCTCTCTCTCTCTCTCTCTCTCTTTTGGTCCCTAGTTGTAGACTGTGGTCATCCCGGCTCCCCCCCTAACGGTGTGCTGAGTGGAGATAAGTTTACATTCGGTTCAACGGCTCGATACTCCTGTCTGGGCGGAAGACAGCTGAAAGGAGAATCATCCAGGACGTGTCAGCTCAACGGCATGTGGAGTGCCCCCATGCCCTTCTGCTCTGGTAACCATTTTAACCTCTATTAAATATACGGACTTTGAAGTCCACCCTATCAGAAGGGGAGATGGATGGATGGGAGATGTAGATGAAAGATGAGACGTCTAAAACATGTAGACTCAACCAAGTGTGGAGAGCTTCATGCCTTAACATCCCGCTGGCACACTTTCTTAACCCTTTTGCACTCAGTTGAAGGGATAATGGGATGGATGGATGGACAGATAGAGGGTAGGGTTGGCGATGAAAAAAGAATATATCAGTACCTGTCTGTTAAAAGGGTTGCGGAGCATAACCTCCCCCTACACCCACATGAATCCTCAGCCGTGGACCCTTAGCCATGTGCAATTCTGTTCTGGTCATGTTATTTCAACTCTGTAAACCCTGTTTTAGGTGTTATCTCAGGCTCTTCTTCTTGTGATGATTCTCATAAAGATGGACAGATGAAGCATTGACTGTTGGTTCTTTAAATATTAACACATTTAAATTGGGGCTAAGGCAAGTTGCGCTAAGGCCTTCGCGCAACTTGCAATTTTTAGGTTGTAGCGGGCTCAGTTTTAAAGCTAGAGTGAAGATACTGGTATCATATGAAACCTAAGGAATCCATTGGTACCATCTATGCCGTACTAACTTGTCGCAAAGGAGGCTAAAGAACTCTCTAAATTTACGCTAAATTTTGGCGAGGAAAATCTGGCATGGCCATTTTCAAAGGGGTCCCTTGACCTCTGACCTCAAGATATGTGAATGTAAATGGGTTCTATGGGTACCCACGAGTCTCCCCTTTACAGACATGCCCACTTTATGATGATCACATGCAGTTTGGGGCAAGTCATAGTCAAGTCAGCACACTGACACACTGACAGCTGTTGTTGCCTGTTGGGCTGCAGTTTGCCATGTTATTATTTGAGCATATTTTTTATGCTAAATGCAGTACCTGTGAGGGTTTCTGGACAATATTTGTTGTTGTTTTGTGTTGTTAATTGATTTCTGATAGTAAAAATATACATATATTTTCATAAAGCAAGCATATTTGCCCACTCCCATGTTGATAAGAGTGTTAAATACTTGACAAATCTCCCTTTAAGGTACATTTTGAACAGATAAAAAATCATGATTAAATATTTTAATTGATTGACAGCCATATTAACCCATTTTGAATGCTTAAATACTTCAATTTATGTGTTTGTTTCCTGTGCATTTTCTTTAGCATTTAGCTGTATTGTCTTTCCATGGAGTGATGTTAACACAGCCACTGCCGCTGCTCTGCAAACTGCTTTACACAAGCATATTCCCTCCCTGCTGGATTTACTGTATATGCATATCTCACCACTTATTGAGCTAGACTGTCTCTCCAGACAGAAAGCCTCCTTACCTTCCATCTTGTATAAACAAACCGTCTAACTTATATGGTTCTCAGTTGGCTGGCTGGGGGCATGATTATGGCTCTCCTGACTGGGAGGCTCCCAGCTGCCGCTTATATAACAAACCGACTGAAAACACATTCCAGACGAGTTGACTAAGAATTCATTGTTATTTACAGCAATTGCCTGAGGGAGACGCAGGGTGAGGGAGGGTAATAGCGTACGGAGCAGTGATTCATGGCTTTTACCTGGCAGGTCTGTACCAGAGCCCTGCAGAGATAAGAGCTCAGCCCGTGGCCCAAGTGCTACGTCTGCAATTCTGCTCCGTGACTGTTGATAAGCAAATGGCGTCTCTGATGTAATGTTAGTTTTGTTACCACATTTCAGAGGGTATAATATATTCATTTCAAACTAGAAGGTAAAGTGGTTACTGTGTCTAGACCTGAAACCTCAAATTAAGTTCCTCTCATGGTTGCTTTATTGGGAACAGGCATGGGATGATAGGGGTGGGAATCGCCAGAAGCCCCATGATGCGAATACTTAAGTCAAAATACGATCCTATTGCGATAAGATATATTGCGATATAATGCAGTTGATTGCCTTTTTTCAACTGCAAATCATGCAGTTTGTCAACATCTGTTTTATTTAATAAGATACAGTTTTCACTCTGTTCATCTCAGAGTTTTCATTCACATATCTTGAGGTCAGAGGTCAAGGGACCCCCCTTTGAAAATGGCCATAACAGCTTTTCCACCAAAATTTAGCGTACATTTGGAGTATTATTTAGCTTTCTTCCTGACCAGCTAACATGACATGGTTGGAACCAATCGATTATTTAGGACTTCTAGTTTCATATGATGCCAGTATCATCACTCCTGCTTTAAGATTGAACCCGTTACAACCTCGTTGGATTGTTAAAATAAAAGATCAATACTTGACGTCTGTAAGTGTGGCTCCGTCTATTTCTTGAAATGCCCACTTAAGCCATAGAGTCCAAGCATGTAGTTGACGCGTGTTTCAATAAAACTCCGTAGTCCATGTTCTTTGTTTCAGCTGTTTACTGAAAATATTTCTTTAGTCTTCAAATACAAAAATGGTAACAAAATATCAAAAACATAAGCAGTAAAAAAGCAAGGACAGTAATATTAAGCACGGTCAAAGACTAGTGTGCTCTCCAGGCTCCATAGCTTCAACTGAACCGTTTAACGAGCACATGCAGCACAATTTAGCTTTCGCCCAATCAGAAGACAGGGCTGGCTGCAGTCACAAATGGTCCTTATTGAGCACACTGCAGTGAAACTACAGAGTTATTTATCTCAAGCAAATTAAACAAAATGTAAATTACCACAGATATTTCTACTGAACAAATGGCTCTAACAACGTCCTTGTATCGATACAATATTGCCACGCAAAATATCGTGATACTGTGCTGTATTGATTTTTTTCCCCCACCCCTATGGTATGATATGAAAAATATGTCACCATTATCCTGGACAAACTAATTGGGATTCACAATATTATCTCAATAATCATCAAAATATGCTTACAACTTTTAAAATGGCACTAAAAACCTACTGGAATCACTTTACTTTACAATTTGTTAAGAGATGACACATCGTTTTTTGTGATAATCCTTTTCAGTGAAAAACAAACAATCGTAAATATGGTAATCATAAATAATAAGGTCCCCCTGCATAAAGAAATAAATAGCCACATTGTGTGAGTCTGTTCTTCCTTTCATGATAATTCCTGTATTTTTTAAACGGGCTCTATTTTTTTTCATTTCTCTCCCATGATAGCGAGCTAGACGGCTCTTTCAAGTCACTCGTGAGGATATTCACGATTATCACTATAATGTGAAATGGATGATAATGGGAATTATCATAACCGGCCGCTGGCTGCAGCTTCATATTTAAAGCAAGACATAAAAGGTGGAATGGACTCATATCACTGGTCAATTATGGGTTATTTTGCTAAGTAAGTTTCATGGTGATATCTATTATTAAAGTGTTTTACCCTATTCACCCGTAGTGTATTACAAAATGTATGGAATTGTATAGTAGATATCTTTAAAGCCCATTGTCTCAAAATTAGTTTTTCCTCATACCAGATAGTAAGAAATCTCCACTTCAGTATCACTTTATGATATCATTCCTATCTAAATTCTGAAAGTTTTTACAGAGCGGTTTGTTCATATATCATTCATAGCCTGATTTATATAACATTTTGTTCCTAACTGTATTTTGTTTGTGGTGGTTGACAGTATTTTCGGATTTATGGTGGGATAAAAAGAGATATCCAAAATTCCCTCTGTAAAAACCTTTGACTCTAATGTGTCAACAAAATGAAATAAGAATTTTGAACCTTGCTTTAACCAATGTTGAGATTTCTGTTCTGGAAATGTATGCAAATTAACACATATTTAATAATATGACACCTCATTAGCATATTTAAACATTTAAACATTTCAGAAAATTTGTAAGACAAAAAACAATTGTAATAAAAGTAATCAACTGGGGAAGTTTCATAATGATATCTATTAGTTTTACCCTATTCCCCTTAAAGGGGAGTAATAAGGGAATAAGTGTATCTCCTAAAATGTAAAAATATTCCTTTAATCTTTGGTTACTGCAGGCTAAACGTATGACTACTACTTGGGAAACATATTTTATAAGAAACTACATCATGTTCAAACATTTGTCCTCCCTCCCTTCTCTACTCGACCGCCTACAGTAAGTCCCTGGATCAGACGAGTGAAAAGGTTACAGCCTTGTAGCTTTTCTCCTCCAGCTTTATGAGAACTTCTGCAAACCTGGGGAAAGGAGCTTCAGCTCAGTAACCCGTGAATTTACCCGAGCCGGAGTACAGCCAAAACCTTTCTATCAGATGGATGTCTGTTTGTGTGTGTGTGCAAATGCATGTGTGTGTGACCGATTAGTGGTTGTTCTAAAGTCACCTGAGGGAAACGACAGAGATTAGTTTTCACAATGCTCCGTCCCACAGAAACTTGCACACATACGTGCACATTCAGGCACACACACAAGCACGCACACTTGCACCAGTGACACCAGGTAGATTGCTTGTTCTCCCCGTTGAGACCAGATACACCTGAGGCTACATGGTGACTTTGGAGCAGTGCGTATGTGGGTGTGTGTGAGAGCATCCAGTGGGAGTTGTGTAGGTGGTAGTGTCTCTGAAGATGTCTGTGTGTTTGTGCCCTGACTGGCTTTTGATCCGTTCCCATTATTCAGAAGGAAAATTCATCTCGCTATAGACAATTTCCTCCCATTTCCGAGCTTTTTACAGACAAATAATCATGACACAGTGCGGTAAAGGCTTATTTGTTTACATCTGAGAAATCCTGAGGCATTACAAATGATGTTATGTCATTATGTGTTGTGTCTGTAGTAGGGCTATGTGTAAGCTCAATTTAGCAGCAAGCCCCCAGATATTTGCAGTATAGTACAAACTGAGCCGATGTGAAATTAGGTTATTTGTCAAAAGTCTGAGGAAAACCACAAAAAACATTGCAGACACATTTGGGAAATTCTTAAGGTGGTTGTTTATCACACACTGTATTTTGTTACACGGCATGAATTATGGTCATTAACAAACGGGAATGGTGTGAGTTAATTTAAAATCACAGTAAAAGTGGTAAAATATTAATTCTGTGTTCTGTGAGCTGTCCAAAAAATGACTAATTTGTCAGGTTTTGACATTAACGATATGCATATATAAGCCAATGCAAATTATTTGAGAGCATTAATAGGACCAAAATATACAATAGTGACCAGAAATATTTGGCTTGGACATGTGGGTGACAATGTGTGTATGAAAGTGCGTGGGTGTTCCCAGGAGCGCGCTCTGTCTGTCAGGCAGAATTTGCTGACCAGGCGGCTCTGCAAGGGCAAAGTGAGAATCACTCACACACACACACACACACACACTCTTAAGGCAAACATACGCCCTTGTCACCAACATACGTGTGCAGTCAGTCCACTAGAATGTGTAAGCAGCCATGTCATACTTGAGTACCTTGAGAATGTGATTTATGTCAAAACTGGAAGAAAATATTCACCTCACACTGCTGAGTTCACTTTACTATGATGTTGATGAATAACAATTCATCTTAAAATAATTCTTTGCTTCTTTTTCTTGTTCTACCTTCTCTCTTTTTTATTTGGATTTTTAATTTGATGACTTAAACCTGCAGTAGGCATAATGTCTTCGGCATCATTGCGCAAAAATTCTATAATAACCTTTCAGCATATTGTAATTCAAGTGTTCTGGGAGACTTCTGCACCTCCTCATGGCTCTGTTGTCAGGCTTTAAAAAATCAAATGGCTAAATCACAGGTAATTTCAGAGAAGAGAGCGTTCCTATTGGCTGTTCATTCAACAGAGGCAGCTGTCAATTACTCGCAAACACCGATCAAACGATCAAACTAGGCAGGGAAACTTTCTTATTTTACAGCTAAACAGTACACTACAACATTTTCTGCAAGAAGTAGGCATTACAGAAACAGAATATTGATTCATATTTGATCAGCACTGCCTAATTTGGCCGTTTGATCTGAGTTTTCGTGTGATTGACAGCTGCTCAGAGACGGCAGGCTCCAGCTCGGTCTGTGAAATCTTGCAGATGCCATTAGGAGCACCGGAGAGCACAGAGGCACCTGATTTTTTTCAGATTACCTGTCTCATGCACTACTGTCAGGATATAGTGACTGTTTTATATAAATAACCTTTTTAATCATATTTGCTCCAACCTGCCTACCCCAGCTTTAAAAGTAATTTGAAGGTTTTCTGTACATGCTGTCTTTGTAAAAGATGTCAAGTGTTGTAGTTTTGAAGTCGGGGACCCAACTCTGCCTCCTCGTTTTTCTCCCTGTAGGCGACACAGCTGGTTCCTGCGGCGATCCTGGCATCCCCTCCCATGGTGCGAGGGAACAAACAGACTTCAGGATCCGTTCCAAGGTTCACTTCAGCTGCTCGGAGGGCTACGATCTGATTGGTTCTTCAGAGAGGATGTGTTTCCCGAACGGGACGTGGTCTGGCACGCAGCCCTTCTGTAAACGTAGGGAGATAATTTGCCTTAATCCCAACCTGTTATAATCCAGCACCTTGACACTGATCCAGTTTATAGATCCACCCATGTACCGCACAGTAAATAATTTAGAGCTGAAGCTCATTGAGATGCACAAGGCTTTTTACTCTCTCATTCTCTCATTTTTCCCCCAGCTGTCCAGTGCGGGAACCCTGGCACTCCCAGTAATGGCAGAGTGTTTCGTTTGGATGGAACAACATTTTCTCACTCTGTCATCTACTCCTGCATGGACGGTTACCTGCTCACAGGCGCCACCACCAGGCTGTGCCAGGCCAACGGGACCTGGTCATCAATACAGCCCAACTGTACCAGTAAGTTACCTGATGTCTATTGAGGGATGGCTGAGGTGACACTTTATAATAACCATTATTTATAAATGGTAAACTTTATAGTTGATTAAACTTGGTTAATAATTATTTTAATGTTAACAAAAAGTGTTAATTAATAATGTTTACTAAATATTATTAATGCTATAATTTCTGTTATTTTAACAGTTTATTGTTGCACACATAATATTTTATTTACTATATATACTATATATATATATTTGTTAATGATTAAAATATTATTTATAAAAAATTAAAGAAACTGTTTGTAAAACATCTATAAATATAGATATTTGTAACACTTTTTTAATGGTTAATAATTCAGTTTCTGGTCCACCTATCTATGTAATGTTTAAAGACGTTTTACAAAAGATGTCTTAAAGGTTTAAAAATAATTTGCTAATCATTAACCAATACCTAATATAGTATATAAAATGTTATAATGTGTACGACAATAAACTGATAATAAGTACTTTACTAATGTAATCCCAATGTAATTGTCATCATCTCCTATCAGCTATGATACAATATAGAATATATAAACAAATTATTTCATATTACACAAACTAATGATAAAATAACAGAAACTATATCATTACTAATAATTAGTAAATATTATTAATTATCATTTCATTGTTTTTTAACAGTAAAATAAGTGTTGACTAAGTTTAAGTAACTATCAATTCACCATTTATAAATGATGCTTATTATAAAGTGTTATCGTTTAGCCTTATTATTTTGAATAACCTCACATATAAGGTGAAGGTGGAGGCTAAAGAGCAGCCTGTCAGCTTTATGTATTACTTACTATATATTATTATTATTAAATCCTTGCTGTGCAAATAACGTCAAGTCTGCAACCCATAAACCTCCCCAAACTCCTGATGTGTGACTCTAAGGTTTCATTTTCCAGCCTTTTCGCGACCCTATTTTATCCCCGGTTTTAAATTATTCTGCCACAGTATAGGTTCCTGAGTAATGAAATCTGCCCCAAATCTTCATGCAGCTGCTACAGACTTTATAGAGTGACATGAATAACCTTGATCGTTGTTTACTTTAGCTAATTTGCTTTTTTGAACTCTGTAAATAACCGTAAAATATAACATTCTGTTCCCATATGAAATGTGACCGAAGCCATGGTTGAACAAGTGTTAATCAGTGCTGCATGTTACACAGACTACAAAATCTGCATGTAAAGTGGCATATAACACTCAAAAATTAACAGACAGCATGCTCGCTGACAAAATACTTTAATAAACACGTTGTGTCTCAAGGTGAAATTCACTTTGCTCGGGACCCCACATGAAGGAGTTCCTGACATTCCTGACTTTAATGCACTACACAAAGAAATGAGCTTTAAAAAGTCAAGCAGAGAGGAACAAAGAGAGAGAACTGCTGAGAAACCACATCTCTTCAATACGGGCTCCTGGAAAGAAAGAAAGTTTTTAAGAATCCCCTGACTTAAAGGAAATAGCTTTTACAGTAGATTACAATACATTAACAGCCATGACAGTATCTGGGGTGGGTTTAAAAGCATTTAAAGTGCCTATTAGACTATGAAGGACAGTGCTGTGTAAGTGCAGTCTGGGGAATCCTAATGCTCCTTAAAAGAGTCCCAGGACAACCTCGGCCATTTTTAATATCTTTGTTGTTTCGCTCATAAGAAGTGAGGCCCCATAACTGAATCTGAAGAGATCATACGGACTGTGTGATCTCACAGATTCGCTATGCACTGTGATCTCCACAACTTCAAATTACTTTAGTTTAGTTAAAGGACAAGTGTGTAGGATCTGGCGGTAGCGGTGAGGTTGCAGATTGCAACCAACTGAAGCCTCTCACGTGGGTCGTGTCTAGAAAGTAACCCGCAAATTGCGAAATCCGCTGCCAGACGATCTATCCTAACCTTAACTATTCAAGGTCAACGCCTAACTTTAACCATTCGAGATCAATGCCTATCGTTAACCATCTCGCAAGAGTTTCCCCAACTCGGGGGTTACCTTCTAGGCACGACCTCTGGTGTGCCAAGCGTGTAGGAGAACTACGGTGGCCGACGCAAAAACGTAAATGGCCATTTGGAGCAGAGTCAGTGCTTAGAGTGTGTGTGTACGAGGAAAGTGAGTGGTGAAGCGAGAGAGAGAGAGAGAGCAGCGGCGACAGGAGCGAGTAATGTTATCTTGGCTACTGTAGAAACGTGGCTGTGCAACATGGCAGGAGAGGACACGCTATGTAGATATAAACAGCTCATTCTAAGGTACCGAAAACACGACAACTCTTATTTTCAGGTGATTTTACACTTAAGAAAACATACGTATTAATATTATATTCCATTTCTGCCAATAGATCCCCCTAATTGTTACACACTGTTCCTTTAAGTACAGTTTTTATAGATAAATATGCAGTTTTAGTGAAGTCATCTCTTGAATCACAGCCACTTTGTTTAGACAGGGTTTGAATCTTATGACTGTTACAGACTTAATGTTGAACTATGCCATTGGATTTATCTGAGACCTAGACAGTTTTGAAAAACTGTAATAAAGATTTAGAACTACAGAAATAAAACTCTGATATCAACATCAAACTACTCCTTTGTCCCCCACAGTCATCTTTTTTCTCTCTCCCTCCTTACCTCTCCTTATATTTGAATCACGTATATCAAAGAGCATACATGCAGGAGTAATAAGAGGATTAGAATTCCAATTATCTCATGCCACAGCATGAACTGTAAGGCAATCTTAATCTTCATCTCATCTCTTCTTCTCCAATTCCACTTGTCCATCTCACAGTGATAAACTGCGGGGATCCGGGTGTGCCAGCTAACGGCCTTCGCTACGGGGAAGACTTTACGATCGGTCAGAATGTTTCCTTCCAGTGCCAACCAGGATACAGGATGGAGGAGGACGGGTCACCGGTGAGGACGTGCACCCAGAACGGGACGTGGAGTGGGATAATGCCCATGTGTACAGGTAAATTGTTTATTATCATTTAGCTTTTCTTGGCCATTTTTAATTGCTCATATATTTTTTTTTATAGTTTATATTGTAAAACCACAACTAATACTACTTTCTCCAGAAGATGTTACTGGTACAGCATAAAAATAAAATGCCCCATGTGTGCAGGTAGCATAGTACAACTGATGTATTCACAACAAGTGAGCTCTAAATCCAAATTAAACCCTTGTATAACCCCGGCTTTATAAAGGCTGACACAGCAGACTCTGCTCTCCTTGCAGTCAGTGCCTCTGTGAGGAAAATCAAGAAATACAAACAAAGAAGACAATATGAGACACATAACAACTTGTAATTCCTGTGATTAGTTTAACAGCGTGTCTGCACCCAGGCAAGAATAGTCAAACGGCAGCTATTCGCCTGCTTACACCCGGCCAAATTGAATATGCTACTTAGATTAACAATAGATAGCTAGCCGAAGGGTTTCTGCCAGGAATCCCTTTCTAACAGAAAGATTTAGTAGTAGTAGTAGTAGTAATACTAGTAGTAATATAAAGAGCTACAAAGTATGTGTAGGGAGTATGTTGTGGTAGATGAATGGGTCAAATCCAGGATTTTCACCCCAGAAGCCAGGGTTTGAGTCTCTTGAACCTATTTTGACACTTAGATGACTTCTTGTTTTATTAGGTTTAGGCAACAAAAATACTTGGTTAGATTTGTGGAATATACATACAGTACTTACAGATACAGTATCTAATGTGTGCCGGGGTAGGGTGCAAATAGTATTGTTGGCTTCTGACACCTGGGTGCTAATAGCATCTGCCTCAGTTTAAACTGTATCTGTTACTGGACTTGATTGAACGTCTACCTAGACAAGAGTTTCTCCCAACTATTTGCATTTGGTACATTTTAGTAGCTATGAAATTATAAGCTCATTTTCAAATCAGTAGTTGAAGTCAATGATCTAATCAAGCAGTCTCCCTCTCTCTACAACTATCAGTCACAACCATGTAGACAGATATTTTAATTTAGTTTGGCCTGTGGGATTTAATGTGTGCAAGAACCACTTTAGGGCCGTAAAAGCCCAAATCGGGTTCCTCTGGCTTATTCTAATGCCACTATTCCATCATATACACTGATGTTAATTATTGCATATTTTAATGAGTTTGCCTCCCCAGTAGTAAACATGTAATGAGTTATTGTAAAGGAGAATTAGGCTTTTAGTGCATTTTAACCCACACAGTCTGTAAACAGCTATTAATATTTAAAACCACGTCTATTCCTGAATGATCATAAGTTTTGTAATTAAGAATCATTAGACCTTATTTTTAAATTTTATTTATTGACACCTTTTAATGAGGATGTCCCCTGTCAATGCAATTTTTCATGCATTTTGTCATCAATTATTTTGATAATATTTGTCAAACACTGAAGACGGCTCTCTACTCGGCAGGACACAACCTCTCAGCACACACACATTCACACAGAGCATGTGAGGACAGGACTGATACAGACGGATAAGCACTTTTCTATCATCATGCTTGCATTGTTTTGAGGTGGAGGCTAGTGGTCGTAAAAAGTAGATGCATAGCGAATCGCAACTTGTTAATCAAAACTTTAGCGGAATCATAAATTAATATAATAAAGTAGCCGGGTGCACTTAAATGAGTAGTCGGCTATTTGGCCGGCAACATTTTTTATGATTATGCTGGGTGTGCCAGCTTGAGATTTAGATGGCACAGACACATCGGGGCAAACCGTGGCTACGCGGCTGATCAGTCAATTTACAGGACAGTGATTTCTCACCTGCAGCTGCTAAAGCCTGGATGATTTTTCTCTCCCTCCCTCTCTGTCACAGCTGTGACCTGCCCGGCTCCCCCTGCCATCAGTAACGGGGTACTGCAGGGCAGTGACTTTGAATGGGGCAGCAGCGTGAGCTACAGTTGCTCACCTGGATATGAGCTCTCATTCCCGGCCGTCCTGACCTGCGTGGCCAATGGCACTTGGAGCGGCATGCTACCACAGTGCTTACGTAAGAACACACACACTCATATACCAGCACACACATCGCCTGTTATTATTCTTTACCAACCATCAGTTACAATTGGAAGGAAAAAATCTGCATTTGTCCTTGAGCTTCCCTAAAAGTACATAAGTGCTTGTCAGCAATATACTGAAATGGGATTGTGTGTGTGTGTTTGTGTGTGCAGCCAAGTTTTGTGGTGACCCCGGTACTCCAGTCGGTGGTTTCAGAGAGGGGCGAAGTTTCATCTACCAATCAGAAGTCTCCTTCAGTTGTGCTCCACCTCTCATTCTGGTCGGCACAGCGACCAGACTTTGTGAAAGCGACGGTACCTGGAGCGGCACGCAGCCTCGCTGTATCGGTAATTTGAATTATTTATGTTCACTTTATGACCAGACGAAGCAGGGAGGCCATTATACAAATGAAACTTATTATCCAAATATTTTTGGGAGTGCTTCCTGATGATGATGTATTATTAGTTATATTATAGTAATGTGCACTTTTCTTCTGTTGGCCAACAGAAACCAGTTTTAGTTTCTCCACATTTTTCATGTTTTTAATGCAATCAACTCAACCTCAACTGCAAGAACTTGAAAAAAACATGTTTTTTTTCATTTAACAAAAGAAGAAAAAGTTCTCAAATGCTGAATGTTTACCACACACAACAACACAAGCAGCCACACAACAGCTGTGTCTAATAAATAAAGCCCATAACTGACAACTTTTTGATTTAAATCAGTATTGATCTGACGAGGGAGCATGAAACTGACCAGACACTGAATGCCAGTTTTTGGAACTTGACAGTTTTCAATACTTGGAGCGACAGATACATTTCAGTCAGTACCAAAACCCCAGACCCATGGGTCTTACTCTACCAACTTAAAATATTTGTCAAAACTTTGGCGCTGTATTTCTGAATACATTTAAGAAAACCCCCGTATATTATGCTGTTCCACTAAGCCTACAACTTGTTCAAAATACAATACAAGGCTTTTAACCTCCACCAAAAAACGTATTTTAGATTTTACTGATTACTTTTTAATAGTTTTCTGACTATATCATCAATCATTTACCCTCACTCACATAAGCTGGAGCACAGCCTGGTATCCTCAGGCCGGGGCGTCTTGTCCACTTCAAAGTCTGGGTTCAAGTTAAAAGGCGGTGATGGTGGTAAGACCACGAGAGCCAACAGACTTGTGAATAATACTTCTTTGGAGGTAAAATAAAGTCATATCAAAGCATAGTATCACAGACCCCCATTGCTGTATGTTTTCTTTTGATTAATATTGTTGTTGCTTATTTTTAATGTGTTTACTTTCCTGACTGGCTATTTGTGTGGGTTTATAACCTATGAAACAAATGATTTACTTTATGCTAGCCTGCCAGTTTATTATGACTGGTTTGTGGCTCAGCGGGGAGCCTTCACCGGCGTCTTGATGTTCCCCTGCCTAATGATCACGGCAATTAATGGCCCATCGTTGACGGCCACATTTCAGTCTACTCGTGGGTTTGCTGTGCAGAGCCGCTACTGTTCTGTTAAAGTTAAAGTTTCACAGACTCATTGGAATAGTAATGAATAGTGACTGGATGCTCATCTGAGACAATCTTGTAAATGAAAAAGGAGCCTTAGGAGGATGGGTCTTAAATGATTCCACTGATGTTTTTGAAAGCATCATTTCAAAATTGGCAACTCTTCCTAATAAAACTGCTGCTTCTTTTAATGCTAGATAGAGTCAACATCTCAGGGCGCTAAGCCAACATCTAGTCATTTTTAATCGAACTCTGGTGCGGTTCATTTGAGCAGTTGTGAACGCAGTAATCGTATTCTGACGCGGACCAAATCAACCCATCCAAGACCGCTTGCGAGAGGTCGACCGTTTCCAAGTGAACCAAAATGCAGGCTGCCTGTGCAGGCATTAGTTGAGATGGACACAGGTAAACGACAGGTTAACATGAGTGGGAGAGGACCGACCTGGACCTCTGCAGAAGTCTGATGTTTGCTTTGGCCGAAGAGAACATACAGAATATGATAAATATAGTCCACAAAAGCAGTGACGTTCACGAAGTTAGAGATAATCTGGAGGAGAAGGGATCTGTGCTCACGGTAGATCAGTGCCGAGTCAAAGTGAAAAAACTTTGACAGCAATATATCAAAGTCCGCGATTCCCTGCGTAGAAGTGGCAGCTCTCGAGACGAAAAAGATAAATTCACTCCTTCGTACACGCCCCTCAGCAACTTATGGTTATTTGGTCTGCTTAGTTTGTGCACTGAGAAACCGAACCAGAATAAAAACGCAGTGTAAGTTTATATTACAAGCTTCTGTGTCATTAGCTTCAACTAAAACTGCTGATGACCTGTAGAATTGTCCATGTCCACCGGTCTGGATGTGGCATCGTGTTCCTCTTTGCACTGCAGCTCTGTGATGGTTCATTAAACATTGGCATTGCAACCATGATGGCATGGCTGCCACATTAAGTGAACACTAAGGGTTATACAATACCTTTTATACGGTCATATACCTACTGAATATTCATATTAAGTCTAGGTTGTGTCGCTGATCATTCATCAGAAAACTATTAGAGTTTGGAAATAAAGTTCTTATTGTGATGATTTCATTTGAAGGTATCGCACAGTTCAACATATAAACATAATGTGTTTGCACTAAAGATCTGTATTCCTTGCCTCTGAGAGAGAGGTTATATACGGTGGTACAAGTTCCAAAACAGTTAACATTCAATGTCTATTCTCGCCTAAAAAATAGGGATCTCATATAGGAACCCCTTTTTAGAAATTACAGAGAAAGTTGCTGGCTCACAAGCGAGACACGAGTACACGCTGTAACTCACAGTATTTACTAAAAGGTTTCCACCAATGGGAACGGCCGTCCGACTTCAAACAAGCTGCCGCTATCCGGGGATTAGGAAGAAAATGAGAAGGGATATTCAGCACACATTACAAATGGTCCCACTGGGTCAGTTCAGCACCACATGTGATGCTTAGAGCACCACTTCACATGTCTGATTCAGAGCAGGTGCTTAAAACATCAAGTATGGTAATGAATTGTAATAAATGAGAGCTTTTGTACGGCGCTTGACTCTTTGTTCCTTCATAGCACTAGATAAGGCACGCTTACAGAACTTTACTGCTGCTATAAAGTCGGATGTTCCCTGTGAAATAGACAATCTAAAAACAGAAGGCTCCTTCTCACCGGCGTAAAGACGTAATCTATAACTACTGAAACGTAGTAGAAGTAGTTAGAGCATGCTGCTCTTGCTTTCAGTTCTATATCATGACTTTTTCTTAAAACTGGGACTATGAAACAAACATACACACATACAAACATCTCTTTTTTGAAGAGAATGTAAGGTTCAGTGTGTGCGCACTTGATTTATTAGTGTGTGATTGCAGCTGTATGTTAGCGTGTGATGTGTATTACTATGTGACTGAAGCAGAATGAGTTTTGAGCCCAAGCAGCCTGCTCTTTAAATAAGACAGACGAAGAAAGGGGGGTGGGGGGTAGGCGGGTGGGCAGAGAGAGATACAGTGACATGGGAAGATAGAAAGAGAGAGGAAGAGAGCAGTTAGAGAAAGAGAGAGGAGAGAGAGGGCAGTTAGAGAGGTACAGGAAGAGCGAGTGAGGTAGAGGAGGAGAGTGAATCTGTCATTTCGGAAGCTGTATTGAATCGAGCTCTGCGTCAGGATGTGCTCTACATGCTGATGTTCCTGCCACACACACACACACACACACACACACACACTCTCAAAGCTGGCCCTGCTTCGTTTTCTGATAAAGCACTACTGCCCCCTGCTGTCCTGCCGGGATCCATACCCTGCTGTTACCATGACAACAGAGGAGAGGAAAGGAGAGTTAAGGGAGGACATACAATGCTACTGCTAATTTATCTTTCTTTTAGATTTTGTGTTTAATTACTTCCACGCTTGTGCTGTTCTTTTCAGAGCCGACCAAAACCAGCTGTGATAACCCTGGAACGCCGCGCTACGGCTCCTTGAACCGGACCTACGGTTTCAAGGTAAAATATCTGTCCAAACTAACTCTATCTACCTTCCTACCCAGGTAGTTAACTCACTAACTAATATAGAAGCTGTCAGTGTGGCTTAACAATCTATATATTCACTAAGAAAAAGAAGGGAAGGGAAGAAGGAGGAGAGACAGATGAAGAAAAGGAAACAGAAATCTGGGAAAGCTGTTGGTCAGACAAAGCAAGACATTTAAAAATGTCAACTTGGACATTTAAATTTGTCAAACTTGATTAGTAGGGAAGTTATTTTGCAGTTTAATCAATTATGAAAATAATTGTCAGTTGCAGCCCTATTTCCCAGAATGGCCTCATACGACCAGACATATTAAAGGGATAGCCACCACGGTGTGACATGGAGGTGGCAAGATCTAAATCATGGGTAAACGTGTTAAGCCCCAAGGCCATCAGGATGCCCCATGACTCTCTTCGTTTTAATCTTAATACAATACTCATATGCCATATGTACAGTATATTTATCGAGTTATTGGTTGCTGTAATCATTCCTTCTTTCCCGTCCTTTGTTTACTTCACTGTAAAAGAGGTGAGGGGGGATTCGCAGTTGCAAAAATGCATTCTACAGTTCAGCCAAAGCTTCAGCACTCTGAATTGGTCAAACGAAGTGGACATCTTCGTCAGGTAGGTTTATTGCCGGTGCTGTGTCCTGGCAACAAACCTACATGCGACTACCAAGGAAACACTAGAAACAAAGACCGTAATTATGGAAGATAACCACTTGATTTGACTAACTCAAACTGCTGAAGTCTCATTTTAGCTTCGGCTGAACTTGGAATATGGGGACTGTGGATTTTATTCACTATTTCTTATTATTACACGGCTTTGTTGAATACTCGATTCTGATTGGTCAATCACAGCATTCTACGGTCTGTTATTTCTTTATAGCAGACCGTTGCTATGTAAAACAGACCGTTGCTATGGACACAGTTCTGATGTCGGACTCTGGCGGACCATTTTTGTGTCAAATTATTGATTTCTAGTAGCCGTGTAATAAGTGGGATAATGTACAGCTAGCGGGTCATTGTTGTGAAATAAACCCCTTCAACTTATATTACTGTGTTTCATGTGCTTATTATAATAAGATCGACTTGAAAACAGCCTAACCTGCCCTCTAAACATGATGAGCAGGTTGGATTGATATAACAACCATCAGTATCTAGTCCCAATTATTGCTTGGGTACTTATAACAATATTTTCAAAGAATCAAGGATGTTTAATTAAAAAGGTTATAGTATACTTGTGCATGCATATGCAGGTGCATAGTCATACATTAATCATCTACATGTCTGTATTTTATTAATTTGAGTGAATATCTAAATATGTAAACAAGACATATTCTGAAATTTTGAATTAACAATTTATTGTATGTGGTATTTGTCAGAGCAAATGTTATTCATCTGTTACAGTGACTGATCTAAATGACATCTTTGTAGCTTTCCTTCCTTCCTTAAAACTCATGTTATCTTTGTGTGTTTTATCTCATTCTGTCTCTCTGCAGGTGGGCAACGTGGTGTCATTTCAGTGCCAGCCAGGTCATTTGATTCAGGGCTCCTCCTCTAGAACCTGCCAGCCTGATCTGACGTGGAGCGGAGCACAACCTGAGTGCATCCGTAAGAAAACATACATCCTATCATCTTGTTAACCTACCGCCCATCCATCCCTCTCTGCCTGTCAGACTCTAACTCCAGTGCATCAAATATCTCCTCCCCCCCCTCCAGCCCATGCCTGTAAGCAGCCAGAGAGCCCGCTCCATGTGGACGTGGTGGGGATGGATCTGCCTGGTTTTGGCTACACCTTGGTGTACAGCTGTCAGCATGGCTACTTCCTGGCAGGAGGTTCTGAACACAGAGTCTGCAAGAATGACGGCACTTGGACGGGAAAGATGCCTATATGTCGAGGTAAAAAATAAACTTTATATATCTTTCTAGTGCATTTGAGTCCAGAATAATGAAGTACGAGTGAACAGGTAGGAGCGTTGAGTGTGTCTTGCGCAAGGGCACGTTGTCATCACACATACTAGGGGGAAACTGGCCATCTGGAGTAGGGGGAGATTTCCTGGTGGGATGGTCGCTACTCTGGCAGCCCTGATAACAAAAAAAAAGATAAAACAATATCCCACGGTGTTCTATCCTTTCAGCCTGGTCAGGTCCTTACAGATCAATGAATGAATCCGTCACATCTCTCGAGCCAACAATGACAGACTGATTGTGTTGAGTTTAAACCGGGACCCTGGCTAACAAACATCTTTATGTGATCATGAAATTACCACAATGTGTACACAGTATCATGTTTCCAATCATAAAATCCCAACTTGAATCTCTAATAATACTTTTTTGTAGACGTAGTCACCCTGACGTCACCCATTTGTCTGTGGACTGCCGTTTTGAAGCCTCGAGTTTGGCATTTTAGTCGTTGCCATCTTGGTTTCTGCAACCAGAAGTGACACGAGTGGGTGGAGCTAAGTGCAACTGAATGCTGAATTTAGACATTTTTAGGCCACCAAAAAGGTTATAATTAACTTTCATGAAATGAAAACACACTGTGAAAGGGTTAATGTTCTAAGACGAAAACGTGGACAACTCCCAGACCGGACACCGCCGTGGTAGCGACCTGTCAATCACAAGGTAGCCATGCCCTAAAGCATACCCTGCTTTATCGTCTATTTGACCCTAAATGGGACCATAATTTACTAAATGAACATCATGCTGTGTTGAAGAAGACTTGAAACTAGCGATTGAGACCATAAACTCATGTTTACAATGTTTAGTGAGGGAATAAATCAAGTGAGAAGTAGGCTCATTTTCTCACAGACTTCTGTACAATCAGACTTCTTTTTGCAACCCGTGGAGTCGCCCCCTGCTGGCTATTAGAAAGAATGCAAGTTTAAGACACTTCCACATTGACTTCACTTCTCAGACCTGGAGGTAGTCCACTGGATGATCTGAATGTTGGCTGTCCAGGGACAGTCTGGTTGAAATTGCCTTCTTGTAATGAGTATGTCAGCTAATGCTGTGATTGTGACCGATTGACCCTTTATCTGACCTTGTATATACTCACATAGAATACCCACCACTAGGGAGTACTTAAACTTCATCAATACTTTCAAAAACAATCTCACCGTAATGTCTTTTTTAGTAGCTTGTTCTGGAGCTTTCAATCGTGTCACACAATCAGCAGATGGAGTTTGCCCAGCTGCAAATGGAATTGCAGCTGTTTAAATTTCCACTTTTCCAAGCACTTTAAGGACTCCTCGTCTACTTTTGGCAAGAAAGTGAAGATTGAAGGTGCCTTCTTGATCTTGAAAATTGTCGCAGACGAAACAATCTCACCACAAGGTCCATTTAGTAGCTCTTCTGTCGTATCGCAGAAACTCCCATCAACGCTATTGCAAATAGAGGTGCATGTTTGCACATTAGAAATGCTTGAGCTTTCGTCTTATTCATCAAGATATGTTAACAGAGGAAGTTTCGAACCCCCCCCAACGAAGGAAAAACTGCAAGCTTCAACTTTGAAATTGTTCCACCACGGCCGTCGCCCTTTTGCCCCGAGGTAGCCTTTAAAATTGGAGCACTCTCTGATCCAATTTGAGATTCTAGGACAAATACCCTCTCCCTTGCTTGCCTTTACTTGTTGGCAACAATGGCTGCATCTTGAAGTGATGATAGGAGCTGCCCTGAATGGTCAAACCCAAAAGTGTCTTAAGGCCACTTTTAAAAGGATCCAATATGCACCACAATTATTGGTCATGAACTCCATTTGCATTGCCTACAAATAGGCTTATTTTGGGTGACCCTTTTTAACCACACTTGTCGCTCATTATGCGCATGTGTGACTAATAGTGACCAGCGCTGCATTCTAATTTGGTAATTTGGTAATATTAAGTGCACTCTCCGCTGCATAAACCCAGCGTCTGAAGATATCAGCTGATGGACCAAGTTAAACAAGAGGCAAACCAAAACCTTTTAATACCGTCTCATACTTTGTCCCTACAGCTCTGCTCATGTGTTTTAATGAGACATTATCTCTCACTCTCTGTCTGTAGCTGGAGAGAAGAAGAAACCTGTGAAACCAGCAACAGGAACTCCCAGCCCCAAACTAAACGGTCAGTTCTATTACAGTCTTTTTTCTATTCCAGGCTAGTACAGTCCTGTCATTCTTTGTGTCTTCTTGACTTTTCTTATCTGTTCTATTTTGGTCCGGTTTAGTTTGGTGTTGTCTGCTATAGTTTAATAAATTCTGCTCTGCTGCTGTCCACTCCGCTCTGCTCTGTTCCACAGTGTTGTTCTCCTCGTGTTTTTGTCGATTTTATTGCACTTTTACTGCTTTCCATCATAGTGCTAAATAATTTATTTCTCCTCACAACACATAGAAAGGTTTATTAACTGCGGTGATGTTCCGCTTCTCTCCGTGCTGCCGTTTTGTTCAGTCCTCTTTTTTTTTTTTTCCCAGATCTGCTCTGTTGTAATTTAATAACTCATTGCACAAGAAGGAGTTACTATAGCTACTGTATGCAAGAGTTCCTGATTATCAAAGCAGGAAGCAGTCCTTATATCTAATGAAAAGCCAGGCGTGAATTATTGTTTCATACACGACATATGGATATAGGTTATAGGCAACATGAACTTCTGTGTATTTACATATTTACTATATGTAACACCAGTTAGACATATGGGAAAAGAAGAGTCCAAATTTGACCCTTTATGTATTTTTCTGCAACATGTTTATTTAAATAACATATCAGATCTCACTAATACCATAGCCCTCTGAGACTAAACCATGTCAAACAACAAAAACAAGCATTTAAGCAGCTGCATCTCCTTTGTTCATGCATATTGTGCTCATGCATATTATCATCTGGTGTAAGTGAATCGTTGGTACTATAGATGGGTTTCTTGTATAAAAACATTAACTGAGTGCGTTCGCATTCAGGGGGCAAAACCGCGTTGGCAGCCTTTGTAATCTACGTAGATTTCTCATTGTCTTGTTGACTATACTAGACCCCTGCAGAGTCTGACCACCAGATGCCATTATCATATGACATATTAGTATGAGATTTGTTTTTACTATTATCAAATGTTATGAAATGAGTAATGTTAGAGCAGACATAAGTGTGATTTGACTTGGGGGATCTGTGTCCGACGTTCCGGTCGGAGTTCAAGTTACGTGAGCCCCTCTTGATGTCCGCCACCAGACCCTTTTTCTTGATTTTGGTCTAGTTATTAGTACAACCAGTCACACAGCAGCTCTTTGTATGTCGGGCAGGTGAACATTAACATTAGACTTCTTTATTTTTATCGATCTGTGGAGCATGACAGCTCGCCATGACCACCCGCTGCTTTGCTAGCTCTGTGTGACTAGAATGCTTTTGCCCATCAGGCCTGGATCCATAATCTCCTTCTGTTTTTAGCAAAGGCATGTGATCCCCTCGCAATATTATATATTTTCAATCCATCTTTTCTTTTTTCAGTGTACTGCACAACTCCTTGTCATCTCTGCTTTGCAGCTTGGCTCTACTAGTCATGCTGTGATTTCTGCCCCCTAGCTGTGCACGCATCTCTATGATGACGTTGCACAGAAACCCGTCTATTGATACTTTAATTTTGACAATTTAGACTGTTTTGAATACAGTCTAGCAATCAAATGTTAGCTATAAAAACATGATGTACCTTCATCTAAGTGCTATTTGATTCTAGTCTATGCTATTTTTTGTATTTTGTTGTGTTTTATTTTTTTCTAATCTGTTCTCTTCTATTTTGTTCTGGTCTATTCTGTTCTGTTCTGTTTGATATTATATTATTAGATGTTATTCTAATCTGATCTAATCTATAATATTATATTCTCATCAGTTCTCTTCTCTTCTCTTCTGTAGTTCCAGATGATGTCTTTGCTCCTAACTACATATGGAAAGGTTCCTATAATTACCGTGGGAGGAAGCAGCCTATGACACTGAGCATCACCAGCTTCAACTCCACAACAGGGAGAGTCAACGTCTCCCTTAGCAACGGCAACATGGAACTGCTTCTTTCAGGTATGTTGGAATATGGATAATTAGATATACCCTCCACACTGTTTATCCACTACAGCATAAGTGCCCTTACGTGACATGTCATAGTCTCACTATATATCATGATTATGCTGCAGTACATCATCAACACTAAATAAACACCTCGCCATTCTGTATACTATGGAGCTCCTACCATCAACACTTTTACTGAGACTCTTTGAATCACTTCTTCTGTTTTCTACTGCTGTTGGGATTTCACTACTTTCCTAGAGCTACCAGGCTTCTCTTTAATGTTGTTACTGTATTTCCCCCCAAACTCACACACACTTATTCACACACAGACACACACACACACACACACACACATAGACCCCCCCAGGGTCCTACAACAGTGTCAGCAGGGGGTTAAGACCCTATTAAAACACAAATCCTGTTGAAGCTAGAATTGCTTCCTGGAGTTAGCAGAGAGCACAAACAGCATATCACAAAGCCATGCAGCTCTGGTATCAAGACTTTTTAATATACATCTTCTGGCTTAAAGGAGCGGCTTCACTGTAGATCAATAACAGCTAAAGCTGAACTCACACAGGCACCAAAAGGCCAGGGCCCGGTTGCATAAAACGTGAATGTTTTTCCACTTAACATTTCTTAAGATGTCAAGTTTTCCTTAGCTAAGCACTGTACTCACAGGGGTAGTTCAGCATTTTGGGAAATACACATATTTGCTTTCTTTGGGAGAGTAAAAGGAGAGGACAATATCAATCTTAGGTCAGAGCATTAAGTGTGAAGCTGAAGTGAAGAGAAGTTCAACCTAGCTGAGCATACAGTATAAACTGGAGGCATGGGGAAACAGCTGGCCTGGCTATAGACCATTTCAACAGAATTGCATCGCTAGGCAACAGCTAGGGTCCATGTTTACTTCCTGTCAGCTTATATCATTCACATAGGTTGCATCTGAAATCGCATACTATGCACTACATACCCAGTACATGTACTTTTGTGTGAATAAACAGTAGTATGTATCTTTTTGGACACACTGATCTGTAATTACCACGTCACTTCCTGAAAGCCTCCAAGGAGCGTGAAAAGAGGAGATGTCACGCGTCATCAACACGTCATATATATTTGGGGTACAACACATGCGTAGTAAAATCTGGTTTGCAGTCGCCGAAATTGAGCCAATCGCAACGCACGACCGCAGCTCCAGTTACACTGTGCATGTGTTATACCCCATACCCCAAGACCTGTGTCCCAGCCTCTTGCAAAAGAGAGTCTTGAGAGCCTCCTTGCCAGTTGGAGATGTGGAAACCATGGTAACCTGTGCCAACCTCATGTGACCAAAACAACAATATGTGAGAATCAATAGTCTGAATGAATTTAAAATATATATTACGCATAGCAAAGTGAAATCTGCGTCTGTTAACGCCTGGAATTTGCCATTACTACCACACTGTGGGAAATTTATGCTGCTGTATTGTCCAGTGTTGCAATAATATGGAAATAGTATGCAATTTGCGTACTATTGGTTTCATACTAAGGTTTCAGACATACTAAAAAAATCTCACATGCTGTTTTAGCGTACTAAATAGCATGTTAGTATGAAATTTCGGATTGCAACCATACACTGCAGCAGGAAATGATCTGAGACACATTTGGAATGTTTACATTCACAACTATTAAATCGTCTATACCCAAAGTGAAAATTACAGTAGGTACATGTTTGAACTATTTCTTGACTCGACACTTTTACCTTTTGTCCAAACATGCTGTCAAAATTCTGCTGTCCTCCAGTTTTACCCTTTTTTGTTAAATCCATGTTTATTTTATTTTATTTTACAGCTGCATTCAGATTCCTTTCTTCCTTTTTATCTTTACGACTTCCAATTGGACATGATATATGCCTCTTTGCCGATGCACCAGGGGAAGATGAAACACATACTTAGCCATCTAACGATCTGTAATAACCCAGCCATTGTATTCTGATGTGTTTCACTCTGTTATATTGCAAACCAGCTGTTTATTCTGTCATCTGTAGGAGTGTATAAGGCTTCCGAGGCCAGGCTGTTACTGCTGATGTACCAGGTGAACTACGCGAACCAGGGGAACCAGCTCAAAGACTCAGCCATCTCTCCAGCCAAAATCATAGATGACTCCTGGACTATGGATGGATTTGTGAGTCTCAGCGGATACAGAGGAATCAACTTAATTAGATTCAGTTGAGCTGGATTAATTTAGAGGGGTTAAAACAAAATGTCACATAAGAAATGCTTCTTATTGTAGTTAATCAAAATTACAACACGAGTGTACTGACCTCTTTTTGTAAAGGCATTTTGCTGCAGTGCTGTGAATTTTAATGGACACATTCAGGTCAGTCAGGGTGGGAGAGTTCACTGTTCTTTACTTGGCAAACGTTAATGGTATTTGTCAAGCAAATATTTAAACAATACATTAATTAAAATTCAGAAATCTGTCTGAATTTGTTCATGTTGCCACACAAAAATGTAACCCCCAACCTTTGTCCCTCTCCTATTACTATGTGTCCCACGTTTTCGTCCTCTCTTCCTCTGCAGGTATCAGCAGAGCCTGATGGTTCTAGTTACGTATTCCAGGGTTTCATTCAGGGAAAAGACTACGGACAGTTTGGACTGCAAAGACTGGGTAATTCTCTCTTAGGTTTAATGACAGCGTCACAAAAGTCAATTTAGACTATGAATGATAATTGGAAAAAATCTGATGAACTCTTTGAAAGAACCTCACTAATGGAGGAAGCGATCAGGGAGCTTCTCTTTGCTGGCAACGGTGACCTTTTTGCTCACGCTGAGTCAGCCTTGCAGTGGACACATTCTCACCAAGAGCAAAAAGCTGCTCTTCAGATATGAAGTCATCTTACAAGGGCTGAACTCCATTAACCTCCATCCAAAGATGACTTCCATCTCCATCAAATAGAGCTGAAGGCAGTCCCTCACTTTGAGTTATCAGTAACTGATTTGCAGTGATGAAAAAACAGACTGCCCAGAAACGAAATGCTTCGGGGATGACAACAAATAAAACAAAATCTGACCACTTCTCCAGTGCATAGACATCCTGCAAGTGTAAAAAAAAAAAAATGTAATCCTCCAGCATCCACTGTTGACAAGATGTCACTTGCAGCTGGTGTGGTGAGAAATGCCAATCTGTACAGGCTTTGTCAGTTACTGCAGCATCCCTGCCACAGATAGCATACATAATGTAGCCTACAGTATTACTACAACTACTAACAATATAAAGTGCAGCTATTACAGGAATACTTTATTTCAGACGCAGCTGATTAGACTGTTGTCAGGCTATTAAACAGGCGTTATCAATCGCTTTAAGCACCATAGATGTGGGTCAAAAGGGGCCTGCTACACCCAATATTAGGTTTTTATCATCTATCCACATGGTAGATCACCGAAAGAAGGTATAAAGAACATGACAGTGACCTCTAGCGACTGTATTAATTATGACGGACAAAGCACAATCAGCCATATCTTACACTCGGCGCAAAGCGGCGTATAGCGCAGCGCAGCTGTCATTGGTAGTTTCAGACTGACGCAGTTGTCATTTTCCCGCCCAATGCCCACTTTGTGTAAGCAGCAAATGTACTTGTGCCCATCTGTGCGCCGATGGGCATGTTGGTCCTAAAATGAGGTGTGGTCAAGTGATTCTTTTGAGCATCTATGAGGCAGCAGAAAGCGGGGACCAACAAAAACCTTGTCTAAAGTCTGCCGTTGTATTTTCCTGCTATTTAAAGGGTGAATTATTCAGGCTTTTAAAGGGAATGGGAGATGACACTCTGATTGGTTTAATTCCTGTTATGCCCAAAACACACCTATGATTAATTAAGAGACTAAATACAACCTCTTTGCCCCTTGCGCCTTACTTTGCACACAGATTATGCGCCACAAAACTAGCAAAAGTGCACTTGCGTCATGCACTTTAGACCATGTGCTATAGATTGTTAAAATATGCCCCACGTTTTCCCTGAACTTAACCAAGTGGTTTTGTTGCCTAAACCAAAAGAAGTTGTAATTCTCTCGCCTAAACCTAAATACGCTGTTCAGTTTGTGTTCAAAACATTTCATTCAGTTTTACAACGTGTTAGAACATGTGGTTTTGCTTTCACTTTTAAAAGTGTAGGATCCTAATGACCCACATCTATGGTGCTTTTTAGCGACTATAACACTTATTTCTTATGTGGAAGAACACTGAAAAAATGCTTCTTTTAGAGAACAAAATCATAGTTTTGATAATGTCAAAGCAATCCCTCTCCTTTTGTTGTGTCATCTAATTGTCTATACATTTCCTTGTATGTCGCAGGTCTGAATATGTCAGAGAGTCAGAACTCGCCACCTCCTCAGCTCGGTACCAACAGCAGTTCCGTGGCGATCGCTATTCTGGTGCCTTTCTTCGCTCTAATATTCACCGGTTTTGGCTTCTATCTCTACAAACAAAGGTATCTGCTAAAAAAAAAAGGTGTATTTCTGTTAAATTTCAGCAGTAGAAAAAAGAATACGTGCCTGTCACGGAATTGTTACTTCACCTCTGTTTTTCATTATTGTCATACAAAGATGTTGAAAGGCATTGTAGCTGCCTCGGTGGTTTGGTTGTCGAGGTGCTAAGAGGCAGTCAAGTCATTGTCTATTGCGAACTGTGCTGCAAAACAATTCTGTTTAGGAGCTGTTAAATTGGATTTTTCAGAGATATGATTTAAGCACAATTGACTGGTGTTCGCATTGTTAGCAGATGCAAATAACTTCTGTTCTGCTGTTAATATCGCAAGAAAAAGCTTGCTGAAGGAATTAGTTTTGGATGGGCTGATAGGAATCTCACTTGGCTTCCTAAAAAGCACAACAGTCTCTCTAATCCTTCTTAAAGCTTGTTTACTATGCCTCTACTCCCAAGACTGCATTCACTGTTCTCCGCTGGCTACCCAGTTGTGTTAATATTAATAGGCAATTAGAACTATTTTATCACTCTAATGGCGTATTTATACTATTGTTTTGTTTTTTCCACAGAACCACACCAAAAACACAGTACACAGGCTGCTCAGTCCACGAAAACAACAACGGCCAGGCTGCCTTCGAGAACCCCATGTACAACACCAACGCCAAGGCTGTGGAGGGGAAGGCTGTGAGATTCGATCCGAATCTAAATACTGTCTGCACCATGGTCTGAGGATTGATTATCCTCACTTGAACTAAATGACTCAGATATCTAAGGGGACCACAATTGGCGCGAGGCTGCGGAGGGGAAAGCCGTCTGCTTTCGACTCAAACCTCGACATCGACGGCAGCGCGGTCTACACATTGATCAGAAAATACCTTCAGTCCCCAGTCCAGAAACCCTGAGCTCCCCCGAGCAGAGAGGAAAACTGTCCACCTGAAAACCAAAACCCAGCGTCGGCTCCTTTCATTCGCAGCATTTTGTATCCACAGATGGAATCTAAACAAACGTGAAAACAAAATGTCTGTGCCGCCTTTTGACGGATGCAACGCAGCCAGTGTGAACTCACAGTGAGATGTGACATCAAGGATGCAACATACCGGCTATTCTCCATCTCTAACCCCCAAGACTCAGCTGGTCATGGACCGTTTATAATTTGATTCTCAACCAGAAGCAGCCATTATACTTCGACCTCTTATTTAACCCCGCTCACTGTCTCTAATACCGGTGATTAAGCCATGACCTGCTTGTTCGGTTATCACGATATGTCACCATAACCCGATGCCGGGTTTTGTATTTCACACACAGCTTTGGAGGGACGGACCTGCTCTCAGCTTTCTTGCTTGACGAGAGGGGGGAGCACATCATCATCAGCGCTCTGGTCATGTTTCTACATCGTGGAGATAAACTGCACTACAGAAAACGGTTTGATTTGTCCCACGTTGTGTCCCCAGCTGTATCCTTACTGCGAGGAATAGACGCAAAAAATGGCCACAGATGGGAAAGTGTGACACTGTGAAGCAAAGAAAACAGTTTCTGAATATCTGACAGTAAAAGACGCTGTCACCAGCAGAGCATCAGTTAACCACACCGACTAGTTGTGAACTGGGAGCCTATTTCTAAAACGACCACGGAATACAACACCTTAGCAACCAGACGGGACAACCTCCTGTCTCCATGACAACCAGAGGCTGGTATTACCAGTTGTCTTTTTCTATGAAAGTGTACTCTAAAACGGCTAATGCTAGCAGACAGTAGCCAAAGTTGCTTTTTGAAAAGAGACTAACTCCTAAAGCAAAGGATAAGGGCAGCCCCGGAGACGGAGCTATAATCCTAACTGAACTGGGATTAGAGCAAAGCAAAACTAAAAGGAGTCTAAAGGGGAGCTAGCGCTAATAGAACAGATGAGAAGAGACTGACTCATCTAATGGATAAACTGCTCCTTCACATCCAGCGGATAAGAGGGGAGGCCGAGGAGACGGAGACAACCCCTAACTGAACTGGAAGCAGAGCAAGGGAGTCGTCAAGAGGAAAGATGAGATCTTAAAAATCCTAACACAGCCAATCAGAGCCTGTCTAACCTGAAATCAACCCCTGAGAGAGGTCAGCCTTCCCTCTACATAATGAATCGGATCAGACAGAATATGGCCTTGAGGAAAGATGTTCCTGATCCTGTGAATTTAAATGGATTGTGATGAGAAAGACGCTGAATGGATAACAGAGGACTCTGGTGGACTAACAAAGACAGAGACTTTGAGAAACAGAGGAAGCTCTGGCACTAAAGCACATTTTACAGGAACACTACCTGTCTACCCACCGAGAGATGGACTATCACAGGGACAGATAGAAAGGTTAGGAGAAGAACTGACAGGATGAACGACCGACAGAGAAGATGACAGGTACACACACTAACAAGAATCTGTAGAGACAGAAAGACAGATGGTATTAAGACACACAGAGGAGGTTCAAGACAAGCAGGGTCTTAAGACTGTTGCAGACCATCGTCCATTACTCCACAGACAGATTTAAGGTTTAAACACAGATTAACAGGTTTATAGACGGAGACAGGAGACACATACATTGACAGACAGGCTCAAAGAAAGACAAACAGGGTCGTAGCCCTACGGTTGTGGACACAGTTCCACTGTAATTCTGCACTCTGCGAGTGCTTATCTTCTTTCTTTGTTATTGCTGCAGAATCTTCTGATCTGTAAATCTATTGCATATATATTCGGGAGCATTCACCACCTATATTTTTGTGCTATATATTTACCACAGGGGAGGGGGCGGGGGGGTGGAGCTGGAGGGGAAAGACAGATTATAGCAGAGAGTTTTTAGAAAAAAAAAAAAGAAATATCAGAATTAAAGATATTACAACTATGTGCTGTTCACAGAAGTCACACGCAGTCTTTTGGTTCCTTCTTAACATGGGATTGGTTTCTTTTAATTTCCTGTGTAACGTGTAAGTTTCTCTCACCATCACTGTCTTTCCCCCACTGAGGCAATCACGAGTGTCGGTGGTATTGTTGTTGTCATTATTGTTGAGATGCAAGGTTTGCCAGCAACAATCATGCTCTTTAAAGTTAATGTTTCATCACAGATGGCAGATTTAGAAACCATTAACAGCAGAGGAGTTTGTGCTATGGTCATTTTTTTTGTTTTGCCCCTTCACTACAACCGTTATAAACATACTATACTGTACATGTCCTCCATAACTGCCACCGTTGTGACTCCATTTTAATGACCTGCTGGAAAAAACAACACTGTTTTTTTAACCTAACTGGTGATACGATGCCACAGAAATTTGCACACCAAAAAGTCTTGAGATGTCAACAAACTCAGCGTTGTCACGGCAACGCCGACACATCCCAGCTCTCGATGGTGTTTGATTACACATGGCCAAACTCTTATCAAGCTCTGACTCTGGTTGAAGTCTCTCACGAGGCCACGGTAAAAGAAGAGACACACATTAAAAATAGTATTATTAATAATAATAGTGATGTTTGCTGGTGAACTGCCCAACATGTGGTTTTTTTGGATGGTGTTTCGACCCCTCGTAGAAAAAATTGTGTGCCGGTTCATGTTTGTATTTTTCGTCATCCATTTCCAGATGTTTTCAACGGGTTCGTTTGTGAACTATTACTAAAATTATGATCTGATTTAGTTGCAAAATATACAGGTTTTTAACCTTGTTTGTTCATAAACACATCTGTAAATCTTAAAATGATCATCTCCACAAGTTCACTTCCAGGTTTTATATCACTGGGTCTTGGTTGTGAAGTTTCTCCCCGTGTTAAAGATGTCTCACAAATCAATACTGAAATGTCTGAAATCACATTAATTCTGTTTTTTTTTCTGTTAATTTGCCCTTGTACTGAAATCTCCACATCAATTATAAATTGCCGCACATTATTTTCAAGGCTTTAATTTTAGGTTTTAAACAAAACGTTTGTACTGCCTTTGTCACTTCCTAAGTATTGCACAGCAGATTTTACTCACGGTGTTTTTTGCTTGTGTACAAAAGGCCTTGAATGTCATTTATTTGAGAAACACTGAAGCTTTAAGATGGACTGAACATTTGGGAGAAGATTTAAGATTTCACGTCGACAATTGAGTAAATCCAAACACATAACCGAGGCCGTTGAGATTCAAGATTCCCCCCTTGCTTTTGCTTATTTTTATTTCTTGAAAATATAGCCTTATAATCTCAGCTCAGTGTTGCTTGGCTTGGTAGCTATTCTTTTTTTGGCATTTCTGATGGTTTCATGTGCAAGTGGAACTACTGCTGAGCGAAGAGATGTTAGGTTTTCTTTGGCACCATGCATAACATCCATATAGTTTTGTCATATCGTAAGAGTTGGGCTTGAAAATGCACCGTAAACCGTATCTATATTAATTGGTCCCCACATGACAGGAATACGTGCATCAATGAGCATGACTCACTGTTTTTCAGCTTCGGTGCCCATTTCGGAAACAAAAAAAACCTTATTTTGTTTTTGAAGAGCTTGGTTTAAAGGTTTAAAACTGAAGTTTGGGTCCTACACATGATGAATACCAGTTGTTTTTTAATGAGTCTGGGTGTCAGGGTGAGCGAAAACATCCACTTTGCTTTTAGAACCCCTGCTGTCGTGACCACAGGCGCCGACCGCAACCAGCCGACAGAAAACTCCTTTTAAAGTCATTACTGATTTAAAAGCAATGGTGGCTCCGGCTTCCTTGTTTGTCACTGCTGCGACTGTCCCGCACTGCATCGCTATGGTGACATTGTTTCTTATTACAGTTTGGATTGATTGTTGCTGCTGCTGTCGTCGTCGTCGTTGCTGTTGTTGTTGTTTTTCTTTCGGTATGGATCTGACACAGTGCCTACCAAAAACCATGGGACCCTCCCTGTCATCTACACACACACACACACACACACACACACACACACACACACGCTCTTTAAACACACACACACGCACCTGCTCCAGCGCTCCCCTTCATCAGAAGTCATTTTTTTCTAAGCTTCAGTCTATTTTGCCACAAGCTTTTCCTACTGACTGACCGCAATAAGACCCACGTGATTTGAAAGACTTAAAGCTGTTCCTGCCCTGGGGACATTGGAAATATTCACCATTTGAAAAAAAAAAAAGATGAAATATAGAATAAAAAAGTGTTTTGTACAGAAATATATTTTTATGATGAAATTATTTGTAAAATGTATGAATCTATTATGTAAATTTTCAATGCAATGTAAGATTAAAAAAGGCTAATTGCTTTTGTAAAAAAAAAAACGTGTCTTCCTTTGCTGTGTTTTTACTGCAAATGACTTTCTGTAAACTGATATATGGTGTAACCACTTTAACTGATGTATTACAGGCAAACATAACCACCTGGATATACTGTCATCTATAAGGAATGTACACCAAGCTACAGATTATAAATGGGTTAAGTCTTGTAATGTGGAATTGAAAAGTTGTGATTGGAAAGCTAGTTTCAAAGTCGGGGAGTGCCTCGAAGGTGAAAAACTGCAGGCACAAAGTGTATAGAAATATATATATATATATATATATATATATATATATATATATATATATATATATATATATATATACAGTGAAGCTATCTCACCTTGAGATGAACTCCCTAAACTTCGTCCATTCATTCACAGTAGAAGTTCTTATCGCTGGGAATTATATTTTCCACTGCACCTGTGACTGCTGGTCTTACTTTCTGCAACAGAGGCAGGTAATAGAAACACAAAATGCCGAGTTATTACAAGAGATGTTACAAACTTTAAGGTTTTCTACAGCTTGGAAGTGCATGCCTAAAGCATTCATAGTGCAAATCCATCAATGAATGAATGATGCTTACCATGTTGTATATTTATAGACAGAATCACATACTGTAGGCATCAAACAACTACCAACGACCTGAAGAGACTCCAGCATCTAGCGATAATTTGCTGACCCACCAGCTACTGGTTTTAGATGGCAATGAAAAAGCAATATTTCCCATTTTCTGTCACTGATACTTATAATTTGATGACTTGCTTATGTCCCAAGCAATCTAACTGGGTTTACAGGTCCTTGGTTGCCACTATTAATGGATTGCAATGCTGAATTTTCATCAGTGTATCCATCAGGATGGAGGCCTAAAATGCACTTAATGTGGCACATTTTCATAATACATATCACAAAGTTACAATTGAAATGAAAGTTTTTCTCTCCCCCCTTTGAAACATAATTTCCTCTGCATACAGTTATTTGTTGTTGAGAAATAACACTTTAATCACTCACGCATCGTGGCATTTGAGAAGATCAAGCACATAAATGTTTCTTCACAAAATAGATTAAAGGTGCAATGTGTAAAATATGGCCAGAATTTTAGTTTAAAACATTAAAAAAATGAACAGCATCAACAGAATGTGAAGAGGTTACAGTGCTGACGTTATGTCAAAGACGTCTATGTATTGTGTTGCAGAGATATCTACTGAAATGAGCATGCTAACCGACTATAGCCCCGACCCGTCCTGGCTTGTAATACCACTTGTACCTCGAGAGGCGATAGTGAGTCACTGTAGCGTCCAGTCTGCCCTCAGTCTAACATGAGAGGAAGAAGAAGTAGAGCTGCCCCGAAGGCTTGTCAATCACATTGCAGGTACAAGGTCCCTGTACATTTAATTAAGAAATAATATCTAAATGTACATGGACCGTACAGTTAGTGGCACAGTAAATGCAATATAGGCCGATGCCACACGCAAAGACCATAAGATAGCAGTGTTATTTTAACCGGCAGCAATTTCGTAGAATTGTGCATATTCTTGACCGGCTGTTAGTTAGTAGTTGGCTTTTTATTTTATAAGTCATGTAAATGTATATTGTATGGACTTAGTAGAGGTGAAATGCTGTCCCTTATTTGTGTGGAACATGTGGCCAGATTTTACACATTGCGCCTTTAAGGCTGCTGATCAACAAGGGATCCAAGCAACTGAGGTCACATTCAGATAAATTGTGAATTAATGAAGTTTTTACATACCGTGGGAGAATGGATTTCACCGGGGAGCTGGACAAAAGCTTCACTTCCTATTATTAAGAGGAACAACTTTTTGAAAATGGAGCCATGTGTGACCTTTACTGACCTCTGTTGGCTCCCAGTACGAATTGCATCAACACCAACTGAACTTTATTCATATCCCTCCTGCCTCATTGAGTGATGACTGCTCTGGCTGTAATGGTAACAGTCTCACTATACAAATGAAGTGGAGAGACCTGTTGGAGGAGGTATAATAAATCACAAAATTACTCTGCAACCTAAATGTACGTCCACAATAAACCCAAAATCTAAGCCTGCCATGACCTTCCTTGGTCTATATTTTTGGAATAACAAGCCTAGGGGATTTAAAAGCTAGAATTACTACTGTTGTTGTTTTATTTTTAATGCCATGTAGGTCTCCAAATCCTGTATTGTAAAGACAGATTGGTACAATGTTTTGTTTCTGACCTTGGGAACCACAGCTGAGAAAACAGTCTCACCACAGAGTCCATTAAGTCTAGCTGGTCTGGAGCCTATATAACACAGTCTTCATCAACATGGACAAAAGCCCTGAAAGTGTTCAGAAAATCTATGATTTCTTGTCAATTAGGCAAAGTGCGTCTGCAGATGAAGATAACGTGATATGATTATAATTTCCAGAGTAGGCCCTATCATCTAAATGGACCTTGTTGTGTTGATTTTCTGTTTTTGCCAAGTTGCATTGCTAGGCCAATGGCAGCAAATAGTGTCATAACTGTTTACTCATTTACATATATAACTCCAGAAAAATCAGGAATGGTAATAGGCTGCTATTGAAGGTCGTGGCTAGAAGGCAACACGCAGATTGAGGTCAGGCATTGACCTTGAATGGTTAAGGCAGAGGTCTGCAACATGCAGCTCTGGAGCCACTTGCGGCTCTTTAGCTCCTCTCCAGTGGCTCCCTGTGGATTTATAAGAATGGAAATGAATAACTGTTTTTTTGTTTACATTTTCATTTTTATTTATGATTGTTGTAGGTCTATGGTACGACGGTACGACGGTATTAGGGCCACTTTGAGGAAAAAATAACTAAATCTGAGGTTTCGAGAATAAAGTCATAATATTATAAAGTAGTCATTTTACGTCTTATTTTCTTTTTTCTCATAAAGTTATGACTTTATTTTCATAATATTACAACTGTTTTTTTCTCGTTAAGTTATGACTATATTCTCTTAAAGTTGTACAGTTTATATATATATATTATATATAGTTTATATATATATGTATATATGAATGAATGAATGAATGAATGAAAGACTTCATTTCGAACATAAAAATAAATAAAAAGAGATACAAAATAATAACAAACACAACAAGAGTAACAGTGTCTGAAAAGGAGTAGGTAGAAGTAAAACTTATATTTCAATACCCCTTTCTCACTTCTCCTCTAATAACTCATATATCATAGAATGATAATATAATATAATATATAAACTATCCCAGATTTATTTACATCCCAAATTAAATATATGAACAGCATCCCCAGTTTATTTACAACCCACATATCCATCCTTAGTTAAAAGTAGGTATAAACCAACCCTTATCACAACTCTTCCTCAACCATATACCTCCTAGCTTTTATACACATATAATGTAATAACATTATCAAACACATACAGTAGCAGGGTTAGCTAACGTTAGTTATGTGCTGTTGTTTGAAGTTGAAGTTCAGCTCACCAAAACAATTGATTCAGGATTATGTTTTTCAACGGAGTGAACAGGATCAGGTTAATGTAAGCCTGGTGTAAAGTAAAGCTGTCAAGATAAGTTTAAATGTATACCACAACCCTTTACATAGAGCTTTTACTCAGATATTCACATTGCACTCACGCCGCTTCCCCTCTTCCAGTTTGGCATTTTTCATTAAGAAGACAGCCATCATGTTATAATTGACAAAATTCAAGTTCTGTTCATAAAATTAGGCTAATATTATCATTTTAAACACAGCCCTCAAGACATGTACTTGTCCCAGTTTAAAATGTAACTTTTTTTTATTATTACAAAACATAATTTTATATAATGTAATTTAATACACTTATAAATAGAACTGGACTGATTAACACATCAATCCGGTTAGCTGAGCTACATTTACTCTCTACGCCTTTCAAACAGAAAAGTGGAGCAGCGCTGCCAGTGAGAAGTTAAGAGTAGTGGAAGTTCATGAAAATAGGTCTGAATGAGAGATGATTGCCTATATCTATCACTCTTACGAACGCACACACACAGTTTTTTTGTAGAAAGTAGGGGTCGGGTAGATTGGCTCTGCACATTTTCTTTGAATCATTTGAATAATTAGAAGTAATGTTGAGACTTGTGGGGCTGCAGGGAGCGTGTTGTGTCTCACTGTTAGAGGATGTGCTGCCATGTGAGTTTTTTTAGGCTGCCTTCCTTAAATAATTTGCCAAAGAAAGGATTTCAAAAGACTCCTCCATGCTTCCTTTCTACCCTCTTTTGAGTGGTTACAAATATATACACTCACCGGCCACTTTATTAGGTACAAGGTGTACCTAATAAAGTGGCAGGTGCTAGTACCGGGTGGTCTTCTGCTGCTGTAGCCCATCTGTTTCAAGGTTGGACGTGTTGTG
>CAKAOI010046415.1:0-55274 GCA_916701655.1 Sebastiscus albofasciatus
CTTTGAGTCGTCGGAAGACTAGAAAGGGGCTCTATAAATGCAGTCCATTTACCGGATACTCTTTCTCGGATACTCCCCACATGCCGCTGGTGACATATTGAATTGGTTTTTGGGGGAAGCCTTCCCACCAAGCTTGGCTGGGGTATTTTTAGACTACAGTCTCAAAGTGGAGGTCTGAGAAACAACACTTATGGGGGGCGGAGGGGGGGACACTCCCTTTTCACTACTGATCCCCTACCCTTCCCCCCTCTCTCCATCTCTCTTCTCCTTTTGCTTCATCCGTCTCCGGATTGGCTTCTCCGATCCCTTCAAGGATTGCTTAGCGTTCATCTCGGAGGGATGAATGTAAGAACGATGTTTTGTGTTTCCTCGGTCACGTGGCCCAAAATACCATGTCTGCATCATTAAAGGCTTCATGAACTGTTTTATATATGAAGGCTTAATGTCTTCATGCTGACAGCTAACTGATTCCTCCCAGGTGTTTCTATCCCCGCTTCCATATGTGTGCATATGGAAGCATCGCTCCATCCTTCTGTTTTCTTGTTGAAGTGGAACTATAGCAGCGCCGTATGCACATTCGCAAGGGCCCCCCACAGAATAATTCATTTGATGCTTTGATAAGCGATAATGGACCCAGTAAGGTATAATTCATATGCCCCAGATCTCTTTAGAGAGTCTATGGCTTTCACAAAGTGTCCCACTACCTCCCTGAGTACCCCCCTCTTTCAAGACTCTCGTCTGGTTGAAGAGGGCCTATTTATTATTTAAATCCTTCCATAATTCATCCATTCCCCACCAATACACCCACCGTTGCTCATTCCTCATCTAGTGCAAATTAGCATGAGCTCTGTATCTGTACGTCTGAAAAACAGAACAGAGAAAGTAAGCAAGCAGAAAGAGATAGCAGAGCAGCAGCAGCTCAGTCCGACGGAGACGGCTCAGTGCTTATTTCTACAGTCCTCCGTGTGATGTGATGCCGTGTGACATATTGAGTCTAATTTGTAGCCTAAAGAACCAAACAGCTGTGGCCTATTTTGTTTAGCTGTTGTTCGGGTGATGTCACCATTTCTGCCTCGTAAGGCTGCCTCGCTCTCGGCGCTCGGTGTGAGGATGTCAGGAGCATTTGGCTAAGCTGCTGATGAGGAGGGCAGGGGTTGTGCAGCCTTTAGAATAATCAGATAAGTCAGCCGAGGCTGTTATGTGCAGTTTTTTAAGACATCTATTAACCAGTGTTAAATATTCACACATGCCCACTTGCTATATTTGACATGACTTATTTTTTTTATATATAATGAATAATGATTTAACAGGCATTGTATGATGATGATTTTGGGGGTGGGTGTGGGAGTAGTAGCCTTCTATGTTGTCTCAATTGTATATGTATTATGTAGAATTCCTATTGTCCCCTGTTGTGCTTCACCCTATCTATTAAAACCTATTTTAAAATGTGGGTCCATCCAAATTACAGAGACACATATTTTCTCACTTACCCCAGTGGTATCTTGCGACGGAGTATTAGGGCCACATTGAGGAAAAAAAAATCTGAGATTTCAAGAATAAAGTCCTAATTTTTACAAGAAAAAAAAGTCGGAATATTACGAGAATAAATTTGTAATTTTACGAGAAAAAAAGTCGTAATATTACAAGAATAAAGTCCTAAGTTTTACGTGTTATTTTAGAGGGGAAATAGAGCAGAGTGCTGCTGTGTGAAGTTATACTTTAGTAAAGTTTTCACAAATAAGGAAATACTTAATCTTTTGGTACACAACATTGTCATCAGTATCAGGACCTTGAAAAGATTGTGCAAGAAACTGCGTTTATTCCGAAGAAATAAACCGAGACAAACAGCTGCTAACCGTCCAGAAGCAGGCTCAGGCTGCTATGTCTTCTCGTCCGTTTTGTTGGTTGCTGGTAATATGTTTTCCTAATATTACAACTTTTTTTTCTCGGAAAGTTAGGACTTTATTCTCGTAATATTACGACTTTTTTTCTCGTAAAATTACAGCTTTATTCTCCTAATATTAAGACTTTTTTTTATCGGAAAGTTATGACTTTGTTCTCGTAATTTTACGACTTTTTTTCTCATAAAGTTATGACTTTATTCTCGTAGTAAAATCTCAGATTTTTTTTCCCCTCAATGTGGCCCTAATACTCCGTCGTAGTATCTAGCCATGCAGCTTCCGGGTAACAAGATGTGTTTTCAACCAAAGAAATATGAAGGCTGTTGATGGTGGTGGGTTCTGTGGATTATTCAGAGTAACTGGGGGCTTTGTTTTTGGAAAAAGATGCTGTTTAATTTTTCTAACGGAAAAATTGCAATGCTATGAGCACCAGAAATGCAGTTCTATTTACTTCCATTTTATTAATGTGCAGGCAGACGCCTTTAGAGACAGGTACCTCAAAACTTGGACACACTAAATCAAAACTATGGGACACGAAACATGTTTGTAGTGTGACAACAAAAAAACAAAACAAAAAATCTAGCTTTTTTTCCAGAGCAAACGCCATTGAGGAAGACTGAAATGTGGTTGAAAGCATTGGTAGAGACGTGTCCCATCCATCAACCCAAATCTACTGGGTCAACGGGTTGTTAGTTGTGACTCAGAAACATTGTGATAACAGCAGATAACTCCAATGTACAGTACATGCTCCTTGTCCAGATAAGACTTCCAAAATACAAACAAATAATCTGATATTTGTAATATATATATCTATATATCTATATATCTATATATCTATATCTATGTAATAGATATAGATATATATATTCCAGAATGCTGTAAATGTAAAAACTGTAGATCATTGTTGTACTGGAACCACCTACCTGACACAGATTAGCCCGCATCATTACCTGTTCCTTCCTACAGTACAGGCCTCAGCAAGTCGGGCCGATTGCCCCGACTTAGCATGTAGACATAACATTACCGACGAAGAAGGCTAGAGGCCTCACTGCTTAAATATGTCCCGACTCCTGACATTCCGTCTCTATTGATCACATGTATTGATAAGGGTTTTCTTTTCTGTTTCCACAGATGCAATCAATGCAAGTAATCTAGGTAAGTGGAATACTTTTTGATCTTATGAAATGATGAAAATGCTGTAGTGTGATGTTTTTCTACTACTACTACTAGCATTAATGCTACTGCAGCTATTACTGCTACTAGTAATAGTGTAATGTAGTAGTGGTTAACTGTCAGTTTACCAAGCATATTGCTTTCAATCTTTGTGTTTTCTTTTTTTCTTTTTCCTTATTTTCCATTCTCATGATAAAAACATGCATGCTGATGAACCTTGCATATACCCTAAATAACATTTATCTGAGAAAGTTGCAAAATGTGTAGTTCACATTCCATCCTTTGGCATCCTTTTCTACTATGGGTGGGAAAAAAGAAAAAATCAATTCACCTATGCATGTATCACAATTTTTTTTTATTTCTTCGATGCATCATGGATCATTTTTAAGTGCATCAACTCAAAAATAATCAACTTTTTGCCATCTGTCACTATAATATCAGAGTTTCTATTGGCCCAAAGCTAACGTGGGTGGGAGTAATGGACACAATACACTTGTTTTATTGGCACAAATGGTCCCCATCTGTAGACATACACTTTTTAATGATACAGTCCAATTTTATAATTTCTAGCAAATTATTTCGCGGACCCCTTGAGAGATTGCCACGGAGCCCTGGCGGGTCCCCAGACCCCACTTTGAGAATCACTGCATGGTGTAGCCAATGCGTTGCATTAGCCTGGTGAGCTAACAGAGTGTAATGGATAAAACAAAGCAAAAAAATCTAGCTTCAGGTCTTGGGTTTGAAGCTCAGATTTGTCAGTAACAGTTGGGTTCAGGCTGGTCGGGGTCTTATAGAGACACGAGTACAGGCTGCGGGTCTCCATTTTAGGCCCGCGCAGAACTCTAGCACCTCTATGAAAACATTTGTAATGAGTGGTTTTTAATGAAAAATATAAAATAAATACTGTAACATCCAACGCCCACTAGAGCAGCAGCGAGATCTGAGTGAAGTCCAGCTCATTTCTCAGTCTCTTTCTATATCGTCAGAACGTCGTATACCCAGATAGGTAGGTAGGTATGTGCCTGTACTGATTATAATGTATGATTTAGTGATGGAGGCTGTGGGCTACAGAATGGGGGCTTGTCACATTCCTGCGTTCCACCTACTGCAGGGAGGAATGCTCGTGGACAAACCTGCCTCAGTGCTGTTTCCTCATAATTCTCAGTGTTTGCTTTAATCCTCTTGAAGTGTAAGATGAGTGGGGTTTACTGCATTAGGAAATTTCACACAGTGTCAGGTATGTGGTGAAGCTGTATTGATGCTCACATACAGTACATTACTTGGAGAGGGAAAATGCAATATATGTGTGTTATTCTATATGTAACAGTTGCTCTACTGTAATGCAAACTTTAAGGTCACTTGTGACATTTTTGTAAGTACATTTTTATGTTGATACTGGCCATTGCTAAAACACCGTATTGATTTTTCATATAGCATCATATAACTAGCTCCAGACAGCTTTTAAATTTGATGTTTTAATATGAAATTTCGATATAGCATCAATACGAGCCGACTGACAAAAATCCACAGATGCTGGCAGTTCAAAGCCATAAAACATGTGTAGTTTGTTTTACAAACAGACATTATATAATGTGGAGCAGACGGGGCCTTTCAGAACAGCAGGTACAGTATGCATCTCTATTTAAATCTTCAGAGGCTCATTTTCAGAAGCAGCATCACACAAAGTCACAGTGAAGCCAGCAGAAGATGCACAATTATATTGCCAAATTCAGTATCACAGAGTAGCAGTTCACCAGTCGCAAAAAAGAATAAATAAGGTGATGGTTATTCATTCTTTCATTCATTCATTCATTACTCTAAGGTGATGGTTAGTTGAACTTAATTTCTCGGTGATAAAAATATGCAGTCAATTGGCTGCAACAATTAGTCAATTAAAGCTTCAGTAGGCAACACGTTTTTGGCGTCATTGGGGGAAACATTCCATAATAACCTTTCAGCATATTGTAATTCAAGTGTTCTGAGAGAAAACTAGACTTCTGCACCTCACCATCGCTCTGTTTTCAGGTTTTAAAAAAACTAGCCCGTGACGGGCGACTTTGGCCAATCACAGGTCATTTCAGAGAGAGAGAGAGAGAGCTCCTATTGAGCGTTCCTATTGGCTGTGCTCTGGCTGGTGGGCGGTGCTTTGGTGTTTCCTCAGCAGATCTCAACATGGCTGCCGGGTCACAAACTTTCTCATTTTACAGCTAAACAGTACACTACAAGATGTTTCTGAAAACATTTGAGGAGAGAAATAGGCATTACAGTAACATTATTGATTCATATTTGATCAGCGCGGCCTAGTTTGACCGTTTGGTTGGAGTTCGTGAGTGATCGACTCGCGGCTCTCATCAGCAGCTGGACGGCAGACACCAGATCAGCTCTGACTGCTTGTTTTCCTCCGGTCTGTGAAATCTTGCAGATGCCATTAGGATATAGTCAGGATATAATGACCGTTTTATAAAAATCCCTTTTTTAAATCATATTTGCTCCATTTCTACCCACTGCTGCTTTAATCAATCAGTCAATTGACAGAAATTTAATTGGCAACTATTTTGATCATTTTTTAAAAAAAACAGCCAAACATTTGTTGTCTTCAGGTTCTCAGATGTGACACTTCACTGCTCCCCTTGCTCTTAAATTTAATATTTTGGGGGTTTTGGACTCTTGGTGAGATAAAACAAGACATTTAATGATACCCCCTTTTTGCTCCGGGATATTGTGATGGCCAATTTTCACAGTTTTGTGAGGTAGCACAAGTGGAGAAGAGTCATACATGATTGAACTGACTCCGTAATGTTAAAGTTATACAGCAGTATCTATCTAAATGTAGCTATATAGCATTAGCCACGGTCGGCCACTTGGTCGTACCAGATCAAGTGAGGCTGTAGCAGCAAAGAAGTGGTTGGAAAATATATATATGCTGCCATGCTCATTACACGTAATTTGCAAGTAGCAGCAACTAGGTCAAACGTTCTCGAATCTTGTTCTTTCTGTTTGGCATGTAAAAAACAGCCACGTTTACTTACGGTTTCAATCTTTTGAAATGATTTCCTGAGCCTGCAAGGCCCTCCTAAAGGTTGAGGTAAGACATAGCCAGTTAGTTACCTCTTTGTCTCCACACCGAAACCAGTGCGAATGGCCTCTCCTATAGTGTCCCTGCCTCCCTGATTAGAGGTCTCCTCAGGGCGTAATGACAGAATTGTGTTCCTGTCAGTTCCTGCTGCTCAGAGTGGGCTAATAGTCATGTTAGCCCACGCAGCATGTCATTAGCTCTCCACCCGTAGCCCAATGAGGGGCAAGTCTGTCATTTCGAGGCTAAATCACAGGGCAGGCAGGCCGGAGATCACAGTCACACCGGTGCTCTGAAGCTCCAGCTTTTCCGCCCACCCTTCGCTCGCCGACACTTAATATGCAACCGACTTACACATACTATATTAACACGGAGGAATTACTGCGACACGGGCTAGAGGAGGCGAATGGAAGTCAAAGAGAGAAGGCACTTTGATGGGTCGCTCGATACAGAGATCATTCCATCAAAATCGTAATTTGAAACACACTGCTCATTTCTGACTGCACTTGGATGATTCACGGTTATCACTCGGATGATTAGCAGGCTCGCGTAGCATCTATCTGAGCTCGGGCTAATCTGCTTTGATTACTAGCCTCTAAGCCTTCCTTCCATGCTGGGCTTGTCGAGCGCAGAGCGATGAGAAATTACACTCTCCTCATATTTGTATTAATCTATCTGTGCTTACTTGTCAAACTGATAATTGCGTCGCCCATACAGATCACCCCCCTCAAGAACCTATTTGCTGTGTTTCTCTCTAGCCTCACACACACACGCAAGCATTCCTGCAATATTACACTGTATTAATCAATTATTGCAGTGGAAGTAGTTTGTTTAACAATCATCTGCTCAAACCACAGTTCACACCGCTTGCATTTGACAGGTTTATAAGGGTCTGCAGTCCCACTTAATATCCCAAGTCAAAAGTTAGTATGTTAAGCTTATAGGGGTAGGGGAAAAGAACCACATTTCTTATTTTCTAAGATTCTGAATCGATTTCAACTTCCAAAAATGTTTTTTTGTTTAATTTTTCTACAAAAAAATAGACGTTACTACTGACGGAAAGCAATCCCACACACCGAGTCGAAGTTGGGTCAAGCATTATTGTGTGATTTGTTGAAAACTGTCATTTTGTGTACAAAAAGTTTCTCATAATAAATTGGCAGTTAGCCTAAGCCTGCCAATTTTATTCATGCAACAGGGAGCATTTTTGTTCTTTGTATAACTTGAACTTATTATTCTTGAAGTTACTGAGCATTGAGCGATGCTGAAAACCTTTTAGTAAAAGGTGTTTTGTTGTGCAAGTTAAATGTTACCTTTTGCTTTTTACCTTTTTGCTCAGTCAGTTCATACAACTTTTTCAAATATAAAAAAATGAGGGCTGTCAAAGTTAACGAATAATAATAACGCCACTAATAACGCCACTAATTTCTTTAACGCGACTTGCGATTTTACGATCAGTTTTAAAGCTAGAGTGAAGCTGGTACCAACATGTTTTACTAGCTTGTCAAGAAAGAGGCTAAATAACGCTCCAAACTTATGCCAAATTTTGGCGAGGAAAAACTGGCATGGCCATTTTCAAAGGGGTCCCTTGACCTCTGACCTCCAGATATGTGAATGTAAATGGGTTCTATGGGTACCCACGAGTCTCCCCTTTACAGACATGCCCACTTTATGATAATCACATGCAGTTTGGGGCAAGTCATAGTCAAGTCAGCACACTGACACACTGACAACTGTTGTTGTCTGTTGGGTTGCAGTTTGCCATGTTATGATTTGAGCATATCTTTTATGCTAAATACAGTACCTGTGAGGGTTTCTGGACAATATCTGTCATTGTTTTGTGTTGTTGACTGATTTCCAATAATAAATATATACATACATTTGCATAAAGCAGGATATTTGCCCACTCCCATGTTCATAAGAGTATTAAATACTTGACACATCTCCCTTTAAGGTACATTTTAAACAGATAAGAAATGTGCGATTAACTACGGACAATCATGCGATTAATTGCGATTAAATATTTGAATGGATTGACAGCCCTAATAAAAACTCCATAATCTTACACACGCTTTACTCTGCTTTCATGCTATAATTTGCCACACCGCCTTTACGTATCAGCGCACAACGGACCGAGTAGATCCTGAAATTTGCACCCCTTTGTACTGAATCAAGAATACGTTTTGAATTGAATCATGATCCCCCCAAGGATCGTAATCGCATCGCGAGATACCGAAAGATTCACAACCCTATAAGCTAACCTTCAAACAAAATCAAAGAAATTATCCATGCTACACGTTTCAAACCCCTCCAAACTATTAGATGCAGTGTATAGATAATCAGTCTGGACACAGTGACAACAGCTATACAAGCAGAGATCTCCTCTCCAACTGGGTTAGATTAGTTTCAGGTGTTCACGTTCTCGCCCTGAGGGATGCTAGCCTGGCCTGGCTCGTTCTGGCTCTCCTACTTTGCGGCGTCCTACCCGATGTCAGTCGCCACGTGCACCGTGAAATCCGAAGTACGTCTGTTTGTGATTTCAGTACATATGTTGATGTTGAAACTACAAGACTCTTAAAAACCAGTGAAATCGTTTCAGAGTACAGTAACTACTGGCCCGGCTTTGGCATGCAAATCAGCATCCTGTATGAAGCATCTGTTACGTGTATATGCACGCCATATCGGAATCATTTCACCCTGTTTCTCCGCACAATAAAAACTTCTGCACATTTTACAGCTTATTGGTCACAGTGGGCTTTTTAATACCAACCACAACTTGCCCTGCGGCTGAAACTTCATGGGAAATAAGCTGAGCATGATATATTTAACAAATTTTTTTCAGGCCTGTGGCTCCATAAGTAGATAAGAAGTGGATCCGTTTTTGATCCACGTGAGCCAGATCTTAGCAAAGCTGTGGGTCGATCCTTGAGTCAGGGGGACGAGCTGATGATTATGAGCGAGCGTGACCGTGTTATACAATACGCGCGCATCTTTACTCAGCGCCCGTGACCTTCTCCGCCGAGATTTGCGTCTGCCTTACTTTGCCCTTTTAGTGGGGCATGTTGTGTAAGTGAAGGGGGCACAACGTGAATAACATTGGTATTTGCGCAACAGCCTGTGTGCTGAGTGGAGAGCTAACTGGAGCAGGAGAATGGCGCTGTTCGGCGAGGTTCACGGCTGTTATTCCTACAGGCCATGAGCGTGAAAGGAGCTAATGCCATCTGACAGTTCTGGAGCAAGAAGAGGAGGGCTGGACAGAAAAGGAGGAGAGAGAGAAGAGAGCGGGGGGGTGTTAAGAGATAGAGAGGGATGGAGAGAGGGGGTGGGGGTGGGAATATATGAGGAGGAGGGAGGGGGGGGGGTGTTGGATGAGAGAGAAATAGGGGATGAGCTAGATATGGACAAAGCAGGGATGAGGGATATGGGAGGGGAAGGGCTAAAGAGGCGATACTGTAGGGACCTCTATTGTTACCCGCTGTAGAAAATGGCCTCTGAGAGCCATCGCTTTTTATCAGTGTGACATATTAAAGAGTCCAAATATTCCGACATTTTCTCGGAAGTATACGCAGATGAAGTCCGGGACCCTCAAAGTGAGAACCGAAGGCTTGGCAATCTTTTATTCTTAGATATTCTATCAAATACTTATCAGAGTGCAGCACATCCAGACTCCCCTGTGTGTTTCGCACTGTGGGACAGATTCTCTCACCCGCCATTTTGAAAAAATCTGCCTTTGAGGGAATTCCAGAAATACTCTCAAAGCTTCACTCACACATTTCTTGTCCAATGTCTCTTCTTCCCAAGATCTGGAGGGGTGAGGGGGTGGGAGCAAACGGGCACGGCCGGACGTGTTGATATAAGAACATTTCCGTTTTTGTGCGTCGTAAAAAAAATGAGTTGTGCTACTTTAACACTGACAGACAGACAAAAGATAGCAAAAAAAGGAGGAGTGGCAGTGAAGAGATAGACGGCAGACAGATGGAGGGAAGAGGGAGTGGGAAGTGAGGTGGGATCCCACTGTAATTTGACAGGCTCCAGTCCCACTCAGGCTTCGGCAGCAGTTCTCTTGAAGGAGGCGTAGCAGACACCCCGCTGCCAACCTAACCTGTCATTACCGACATGGCAGAGAGACAGAGACTCTGCGTTCGTGTTGTCTCATCCTCCATTTACAATGCACATTCAGAGACGCGAGATTTATATCCGATTGAGGCTTAATGACGCGGAGAGACAATTATCCTCAGATGTTATACATCGACACATGGATAGTGTGAAAATGTGCAAATTCATAAACGTGAGCATAAGTATGCCTAACACACAAAAAATCCTTTAGCACTCCTATTTAACACAAGAGTGTGCTTTAGATATTATGCTGTGCTTTTCATGGTATGTTTATTTATTTATTGTGTAAATGTTACTTATAGTTGAAGTGGTTCAATGCTGCAATTTCTCCATCCTTAAAGGTACAGTTTGTAGGAAGTGGTGGCATCTCGTGGTGTGGTTGCAGATTGCAACCAACTGAGTCACCCCCTCCGCTCACTCCTCCCTTTCCAATATTGCGGTAACGTGAGCCGCCATGTGCAAAACCGTGGTAACGCCGAGGCCATCCTTCCCATAATAACACTACTTTAGGAGCAAAGGAAGTCAGACGGCGGCTGGCGGTACCACGGTTTTGCACTCTGCAGTTTCACAATCGTGACGTAAAACCACAAAAGGCCCTCTCCAGAGCCAGTGTTTGGTTTGTCCATTCTCGGCTATACTGTAGAAACATGGCGTTGCAACACAGCGGAGACTCCATGAAGAGATCCCACTCCGTATGTAGATGTGAAGGGCTCATTCTAAGCTAACAAAAACACAATTAGTGTTAGTTTCAGGTGATTATGCACTAATGAAAACATAGTTCTGAATATTATATTCCATTTCTGCAAATAGATCCCCCGAAATGTTACACATTGCTCCTTTTTAAGTAGTGCAAAAATACGGATGATGCTCATTGGTGTTTTCAACCAACATTTCTTATTATAACCGGGCTCATCCAGAATCTGAATTTTTGGCTCCGACGTTGTCACTTATTAATAATTGTCACTTATAATAACTGTCATTTATGAATAACCGTTAACTTTCAAATTCAAATGAGACAGAGAAGATAAACCTCCACCAGCTGCTGTGTCTAGAGGCTTCCATGTCAGTTGGGTACATGAGGTTTGGGGTGGGGTCTCCTCTCGGCTGTGAAGCCACCTCTTAAACCTGATTGTAGTGGTTTTTGTTTGGGCTTGCCTGCATTTGTTTGATCCTCGTAAGGAGTTTTTTGAATAATTACACAGCTAGCTTACAAATATTTGGCACGGAGCTAAGACTTCATCTTACAAAATATAGTCACATCATTTTTTTTTTTTTTTCTGTCTCGCCAAAATGGACGTATAATGTTTTGTAACAAAAGCCGACTTTGGCTTTTCGTGAGATGGGAGCAAAATGTGCAGTCTGATTCCAGAAGAGTCAGCCACCGCTGAAACCACTTCTGTCAACAGAAACCAAACAACATCAAAGGTGGTGTTGGTTGTTTGGCAGCAGATAAGACGATTAGGAGCCGGAGCCCCCCCCCTCAGCTCCCTCCGTCATTAAAGCTGCTGGCCCACATCTATAGATTATAATGGCTGCTCCGCTGCCTCTCAGGTCGCTCACTGCTCCACTTTGATCAGCCTGTTGGTATTCGTGAGTGACCAAGTCAGCTCGTGATGCTGACTTTTTATCTGGCTCTTTGTCTGCTGACAGACCGGCTCACAGAGGCTCCATGTCTGTATGATACCGCCCTCTGGTGGGAAAGCGTGGTGCTGCCACAGCCCTGAGACACCCCACCACCACCACCACCACCACCTTCTAATCATGTGATGGTGCTGCATTCATGGCACCTTTTCACAATTGAATCAATGGAATGAATGTATTCAAACTTGTTTAAAGACTCAATGTTAAGACTTAAGTAGCACTATTTTCTAGCTGCGCTGAACTCTTTGATTTTCAATAATTGTATATTATTTTACACTTAATTTCAAAATCCCTAATATTATTTTCCTACCACTAAAACCAGCATGTCTTGAAATTGTGCCAACCTTTATGACAGGAGGTTTGATTAAACTTGCAACTCCCCTCCGGACTCTTTGGAGGCCCGAAGCCTTCAGGTTCACTGTGTGGTGATAGAAACTGAAATGATGAGGGCCTTAAGATGATACTCATATTATCACCTGATCTAGAGGCCCCAGCTAGAAGAGTCTAGTTTTGAGGACTTAATTATTTAAGTTTACATCGTACTTACATGGTGCATATTCCTAACAAGAAACAGGGGACTTATTTTTGCTTCTCTGGGCTCCCTTGTGGTTAATCCGGCCCTGCTGTTAGACGTAGTCTTTGATATTTGTGATGAGTCATGTGTCCTATTTCTTTTTCTTCTCTAATGTAAAAAACATACTTTTGAGCCCTGTGATAGTCTGGCGATCTGTCCAGGGTGTATCCCCGCCTTCGCCCCAATGTCATCTGGGATCGGCTAAAGCTCCCCTGAGTAGGATAAGCGGTTACAGATAATTTATGGATGGAAACATTTGGGTTATAGCATAATTGTAGTGAATGTAAAAATAGTGTGATCATCATTTTGTGCAGCATTTCTGTCGTGTATGACTGGTGAGTTTTAAATTCTTCTAAGATTTCAGCTTGTAACAGATGACAGAGAGTCGTTCAGTTTGAACAGAGCTTAGTTGCATTTTGTTCTGAAGGGAACCATTTGGTCTGACAGTATGTCGCTGAAGCTGTAGTCCTGAAATAGTGAGGTCTGTTTTGAGAAATGCCTGAAACCCATTGTGTAAACTGTAAAGCAGGAGAAGTCCCTCCTCTTCTCTTCAGTCTTGTGACAAAGGCATGGTTTACCCCCCCCCCCCCAATTATGCTGACTTATGGCCCACTGTTCTCACTGCCTCAGAATCTGCCTCAGGTTAGATCAGTTCCAGGAAAGTTTATTTCACAATTTTTCGCAATTATTTTTAATGCAAAATAAACACGTACAAGTCAGAAAATATAAAAATGAATACATTTTTCAATCAGGTGTTTTTTAAATGAAATCCTGTGGGTTTCTGGACAATTCATGAGACTAAATAAGTAGTTTGAAGCCCCCAGTTTGGGCTGTCGGGACTGTCGATCAGAATTTGTCTTTCATTTTAGACAGTTTCTTTGGACAAAACAATGATATAATTCACGCATTCATAGATACCATATCCAACTAAAGTAATACCAACCCAACAGGTCATTTTGTAAATGTGTAACAATCTTACAGGTAAAATTTGCATTTTTCTCCATGTAGAATATCTAATTTTGAACTTGTTTTATTACGTTTGCATGTTATTTGTTTCATTGTTTCGTCATGATTTAGTCCTCTGTAATTTAAGTGAATGGTTGGCATATTGATGAAACCGCTCATCCTCATTCCTGCAACGTAATGTGAATATCTGAATACTCTTATTCAAGGTTACTTTCAGTGAGCCAATTCTGAACACACATAGACTAAAAACTGGACAAACAGCAAAGCAAAGTGATTTTTTATATAACTCACCTGTTTAAATTCTATGAAGGCTTAAAGTTAGGCCTAATTAAGGGCGTGGCCGCTTTGAGTGACAGGTGGGTGCCATCACAGCCGCTAGCTGTCTGCTAGATGTCACCTCAGCTAATTCGAGTCACTGAACTTTTTTGTGTTTATGATGTTGTTGATGCCTTTTGGAGATATTTCATGCACATATCCGACAAAGTATACGGCTTGCCGTGTTAATTTTACCACCGCTGGTTGACCTCCATTTCCAACAGGATATCAGGAACTGTAATGTCGGTGTCCGCGCTGTCTGGTATCCTGGAATTCCATTCAACTGTGACTCTTTTTCTTATATACCGATCTGACAGAATAGAGGACTCTGAAAAAGGGAGGAGACGTGTGCTTTACGGTGAATAACATTAATGTTAATGCACAAATCGAAGGAGCTGACGGGATTGCATTTCACTGGAGTTGTAACGTCACATGGTTTCAGGTGACAAATAAAGCTAAATCGATTTGATTTGAAGAAGTATAGAACTACACATAGTAGCTTGTGCTTGTAGCCCGTTCTCTTCGCGTGATCTAGCCTAGCCTCTTAGCCTAGACTAGCTGGCTTGGTAGCTTCCAGTTAGGTGGGTGTGTTTCCAACCAGGCTTCTTTCGGCCCGCCTCAGCTCCACTCACGCTCCTCCTCTTTGCCCATTTTTGGATTAGCTGGAATCGTCACCGTCAAGGTGGCGACGGCCGGAGCCGCCCACTTTGACCTTCGTCTTTGCTCTTCAGAAACCTCTGGGTTTATATTTATATTACAGTCAAGATGTTGGCATTCATCTTAACTCTCACCAAGGAAAGATTTTAGCATTCTTCTCTAAATATCTAACTATTCCCTTCATGGGGACTTGGAGTTGACAGGATACATACTTGATGCACAGGCAGCAGGTGGGGTGTAGATGGTCAACAGAGGCACAATAGCAAAGTTTCCTCCCCGGGGCCCCGAAACAGGTTAATCCAGCAAAACCCTTCACATACGGTCTGTTGGCAAACAGGAATTAAATGACAGCTACAACCTTGCCTGTTCTAGTCTTACAAATTCAATGTCTTGAAAATGTGACGATATTTCTCATCAAAACGATATCAAATGTGTATTATATATGTTTTTTCTATATTGTTTCTATCGCTATAATTTCACTTAAAACTTCTTAAAATGAGAAAGTACTTTTCATTTGTCAAGTATTAAATTTACACAGGAGTAAACAAAAATGGGTTATTTCATATAGACTGTTTTTATTGTGATATATATCGTTATCGAGATATAAAATGACCTATATCGTGATGGAAGATGTTTGGCCATGTCGGCCAGCCCTAGACTGTATAATAGGCAACAGTATTGTATATTAATCGCGCTAATACGTGGTGAAATTGCCGATTTAATTCAGAGCATCCCCTAGTGAGAAGAGAAGGTGAGTGCCAGCAATTAAGGTTTTAACTGCAAAATAAGTTTCATCATTGATCGTGACAGCTGGTGAGAGAACAGATAGATGCAACAATGCCTTGTATTTATCCGACTCAGATAATTGGAAACAGAAGAGTAGAATATATTGATAATTCCTCCCTGTCAGGACAATTAAAAGCATGATGAATGGCTATTGAGGATGGCTCATATGAGCATGATGAATGGCTATTGAGGATGGCTCATATGAGTTGGCTGTTTTAGTGGTCATTAACTCCAAAGATGGTGGTCAGGTCACCTCGGTTTTATATGCCCTTTGGAAGTTCAGGCAGGGAACAGCTGCATTGATCCGCTGGTCATCAGGGCTCCGAAAAGGCAAATGCATCCGGGGAATGTAAGGTGGATCATTGTAAATCTAATCTGCAGGAGTGGACGAGACCGAAACGCTGAGGTCAGCTCCCGTACAGGCCGCGATCACCTCAAACAAACAGTAGGCAGCAGCCTCTGAGGTGACTCTCACAGCTGAACAATGACCATCTACTGATAGTAGTTCAGTCAACAGACTATCTATTAGGATTAGATATAAAAATCATTAGTTAATCCAGTGGTTCTTTTTAGCTTGTGACTCCCAAACAAAGTGTCTACTTGTGCGTCGTCATCACAGACTATAGTCTCGTCCATATTCTGGACATGAGTAGTGAACAGTTAGACTTGATCATTTTCTTTCTATTTGAAGGATTTTCAGACGCCTAAAGAGGTAAACGGATATGCCAAAGCAAATATTACACAAAAGTCAAGACAGGACAAAAGAATATGTATAATATTGTGCAAGAAAAATGTTTGTTTTTTTTTCCTTTTAGTCAATTAATGACCCTTCAGGGTTATCTTGGGGCCCCTTCGGAGCAAATAACCTACTCTGTTGTTTAGGTATGAGGACATAAGCACTGTTATTTTGTCTTTCCACTTGGTGCGTGGGAACAAAATAAAATTGCATGCGACTCATACTGACTCATGAAAATAATTAAAAATTCTTCCTCAGAAAACCATTCACTTATTATTTATATGAGTAACAGAAATCCAAATGTTTTGGCAGAGACAGGAATTTGTGAGGAACTTCTGTTCCTCTTATATTTGGTCTTCTAAAAGGACTCGTCATTGAGAGCAACCTTTTTGTTGAGAGAGATTCTTCAGAGTGGTCTTGCTGGCCTTCAGGCAGGGTGAGTCAGCCGATTTCAGGTTTTAGCCTACATGGTACAGACCGACACCCCAAAAGCTCTGGGAGAAAAGGAAAAGGGGGAACCTCCATTAACCTAAATTTAAAAAAGTAGTCAATGGGGGATTCATATGTCTTTCTGGCTCTGTTATGTAAAGTACAGGCAGCAGGACTGACAGAGATACGATGAAGGTCTCGAGGTGCTTTGGAAACGCTTCTTCTGGTCCTTCTTTTAACAAGAAACACTTATTGTGCTTTATTGATACTCAAGGAAATGGACTGACGTGGCTGTAACTTGCCTTAGGAAATCAGAATGTATGTATTTATTTATATTTGGAAGAAACCAAGAGCAGTGTGGCCTATTCCTGTTTTTCTTGAAGCTCTTTGTTTGGAGAGTAGTGAGAGGTTTGGCTTCTGTGACAGGGTGCAGAGGGGGGGGAGGGGAGCTCAAACAAAAGACGTGCCCTTTGTTACTCTAATGTTTAGGGAAATGCAGAAAATAAAGCCACAAAACAGCTCATTCGAGCTGACATCGAATCAAATTAGCATTTTAGCTAACAACTTGGGCTTGTTTTAAAAGGGGCTTTGCTGCGTGTTTTGTCAGGAGCAGGAAAGTCCAGGACACAAGGACAAACATATACTGTATCAGGAATGCTCAGGCTGCCTGAGGCTAATTTAAGATCACATTTTCACTTCAAATACACTTTTTCATGTCTAAGAGATGCAACAACATGCTTTTAGGAGTTTTAAGTCCTTGAATGTCAAATGGCATTTTAGTATTCATTCGTCCAAAGCCGTGCCGACGGCTCAACCGTTACTATTAGGCAGGACCTTTAACAGCAGAAGCAGCTCCCTAAAGTTAGTTTCATGTTGATCATTTTGTGTGCTGTTCTAAATGTGTGTTTCTTTTTCATAAGATGAAACTTAAAATAGTGACTTTTATTTTGGTATCAAATTTTCCAACAGCTTTACTATGGTGTAGGATTTTAATTAGAAAACCACATTCAACGATTGTCATCAAGAGAACACCTGAGGTTACGGACCTGCGCTAATAAAACAAATTGAATTCAGTGTTATTACTTATCCATCCGTCCATTCATTATCTGTAACTGCTTATCCTATTCAGGGTCACCGGCGGGGGGCTGGAGCCGATCCCAGCTGACACAGCATATTGCGATACTGTCATAGCATAAAGAACACAGTTTTTCTTTCCTTTTATTTTCTATGGAATCCGATTAGTTGGATGCATTTGATTTTATCACAGTTCCTGTAACATCCAACATCAGAGCACTACTTTAAGAGCAACCTGGTCTCACGGGAAGGCGTATAAATTGCATTCCGTCCGCAGTTCGGTTGAGGCAACAACACGCATATCGTTTCAAATTAAATAAAGTATTGCCTGAGTTAATCTTTGCATGTAAACTATTAATTAAAAATTGATAGTGTTTTTGAGAATCAATACAGTACCACAAAACAGAATATTGCGATATACGATATTTTCGCTATTTTGTTACGCCCCCAATATTATCTATAACTGACATCAATCATAATCAAATATGTTTTTTATTCAACAAAAAAAGGATAGAAAAAAATGTGTCACTTTAGAAAGCCTCTCTGACGTGGCATATTAGCTTTGTAAGTGATCTGATAGCAGCACAATATCTTGTGGGACTTTTCCATTTCCACTTTTGGCCACGTCGAGTCGAACCACGCTGCGCTGCTTTACGTTTCCATTACCAGTTTTAACGTGCCGAGTTGTGCCGAGCCGCCCGAGATGGACCATCTCCGGAGTCAGGCCAGAGTGTGCCCAACCTGCCTCCAAGCGGGTGGCGGTGACGTTTCACTGACCGCAGCCAACCCTGTGACGGACCCCCCCCCCCCTTCTCCCACTTAAACAAGCGTGTGTTGCGAGACTCAACTTTTGTCTGTGCAGGAGACCAGAGAGAAAGACGTCGCGTGTATTCAGCTCTCAGTAGCTTCTAACTGAATCTCTGTGGTTTGAAGTTTAGTTTCTCTCCTGCGTCCCTGTTTGTACTTTCAGATATCTACTTATATAGGATTCGTGTTAAGTTGGTGCAGATGAAAACCCCAAATTTCCTGTTTTTTCTGCTTCATAATGAAAGCTGTTAAATAGAAAATAAATAAAGGGGGGACTTTTATTGTGAAGAGTTTATAGGAAATGGAATGTGTTTATCAATGAATTAGCCAAGTTTTTGTTAGCGGCTATTCTTCAATGAAAAGTCAAGCAGCAAAAAAATAGTGGGGGACTTTTATTGTGAAGAATATAGGAAATGAAATGTGTTTTATCCACCGTTTTACAGCCGCTCTTTTGAACACTAGTCACAGACATGGTTACACACACACCTTCAAGGGGAGTAGCCCTGTTGCAAATCCCTGCCGTGATGCATGGGCTGAATCGCCAAGTCGGACAATTCAAACCAAGCCAGCACACGTTGTGTATGGAAAAGGGGCTCTACATGTCCTATCTAGGGGCTCCCAAGCCTCAGGTAGCACCACTCTCTGTCCACAGGACAGCAGGTAACCAGCAGAGGCGCAGCGCTCCACTGCCTCCAATTGACTTCAAGGTTAAAGGCAACATGGCTGATTATGCTGTTCATCTTCGCCGCATGGGAGGAAAGGTGCTAAGGTCAAGGGTGACATATGGCACCCTCTCTCACCCCCCCTCCCTCCCTGCACAGCTCAGGTTTGACTTCCTATTGCTATTGACAAGCAAGGTTATGCCATTCAGACTGAAAATATGTCAACAAAGCCTGCTCCTGAATCTGTTAGTATAGTGTAAACATTAAAGTTATTTGTTTTGTAAAGTATTACTTGCATTTTACATAAATATCAATAATTGAATATATAATATATAATAATATATATAATAATATATATAATATATAATAATGTATAATATTATAATTGAATTTCCCCCTGAGTTTACTATCTCACAATAACCTTTGAAAAATGTCTTTGTTTACCCCTTACCATTCCGCCGTCTTTTTTTTTTTTCAGAGGCTTAGTGGTGGAGGACAGGGGTAGATAAAAAGTCGACAATAGATGTCACATAGAAGTGGTGTACGTCATCTGAAAGCTGGGAACCTGAAGATTAATTTGAGATGCTGCTCAGCACTGTGAGTTAAATTGTCCTAGTCATTAATTAGAAATAAAAAAATAATTAATCAAAATAAATTGTGAAAGTGTATAAGGGCGTAGAACATTATGATAGAAGTATATGACGGCCATTCCCGTGCTCCGTTATGTCTCATAAATTGTTGCAGCAATGTTTGGGTTGATACCATTAGTTACACAGATTTGGTGCTGAATTTAACCATTTTTTTACTACTCAAGAATTGATATAAAAATGATCAATAATCCCTCCAAAATACCACATAAAGACACCAAGACCTTGAGGAACACCATAGAAAAAGCCATGCTGTGATTTGGTTTAAAAAAAACTTTTGACATTTGGAGATTTCTGCAAGAATTGCATTCTTTGGCGGTTTGATGGCGAGCACTTCTGTTCTGTAAACCGCTCACAAACCCACTTATTGTCAACATACCTAGAAAAACCATCCATCCTCTGAAGGTCTCTAGTTTGTGGCTGTAAAGTTTCATGAGTTTTTATTTTTTGTGATTATCCTAGAGGTCACCACAGGTCATTTTATACAGTGAGTTTCATGGAAAACACGGTCTCACTACAATGAAATGGCAACCTTGGGGACTAACATCATCACACATGAATACAGTTGGGCTCAGTGGATCCACAAGAGTCTCAGCTTTTCTGTCATAGCAAATTTATGTAATTCCAAGGCTGTTTAGGGACCCCAGTATGCAGAAAAACTCAAATCAGAAAATTACATATTTGTACTGCATGCAAAAAAACTGCATGTGATTTATCAAAAAGTTGGCATGTCTGTAAAGGGGAGAGTCATGGGTACCCATAGAACCCATTTTCATTCACATATCTTGATGTCAGATTTCAAGGGACCCATTTGTAAATCGCCATGCCAGTTTTTTTTTGTCAAAATCTAGCGTAACTTCACAGCATTATTTAAAACTGAGCCCGGTGCAACCTCTGAAAGACATAGAATAGCGACCGGGACTATTGGAGAGTTAACGGGTTAACCAGGACTGTAATGGTAAATAAAAGAGCTGGTTAAATTATGAGAAGTTCTGTCATTATGATTTATGCCATCTTAAAATCTGCATGTATAAAGTAGGTTTAGCTCGGTTTACACTCCTATATTCCCTAACCATTAACTCTTGGTGAACTGTAAAGAATATTAACGCTCAAATCCGCATGTATACAATTACAACCTTGGCCAGGTCCGTACTATAATCCCTGCCGTTGACACAGTGACATATGGTAGTAGACTCTTATGGTATTAGTGTAAAGTAACCTGGGAGACGGCGAGACTGCCTTTGATCACACCAACAGGTTACACGTGTCCTCCTCGTTCTACCTGGTTACCTACCTACTTGCCCGGCGTGACAGCTCCACTGCTGTTTCTGTGAATCCTCCCGAGAGCCCAGGCTCAGTTTTCTCTCCTCAGCCTGTATGCATTCACATGAGCTATCTCTCTCTTTCTCTCTGTGTGTTGCGTTTGAATGTGAAAAGCTTCTTATATGTGTCTTAATGTGGCCGGGTCATTAGCATTCTCATGGGGGGTTGGGCCCCGGGGGGGTTGGGGTGGGGTGCTGCTGCTGCTGCTGTGAGAGTGAACAAGTGGTATTAGTAGGGTGGAGCTGTGGAGAGGGTGGGCTGGAAAGACTGGCTTTGGATGGTCAAGACAGGCTTGGCCACTGTAGTATGAGGTGAGGATCAGGTAAGAGGCTGCTGGGTACACAAGGGAGCATCAGGTTGGTGCAGTAGAGTTTAGGGTGTGTAACACCGGTGAAACACTGGATGCTTCTCACTATGGCCCCCTAACCAGGCCACTGGAGGGGATGAAGGAAGAGAACCCACTGGATGGTAAGATATCTCTGTTGCTCTCACAGGTTTAAAGGCTGATTACCATGGCACCAAGATATGGGCAGAATCACGTCAGAAAATGGGAAATTCAGCTTTCCTACAAGGTGAATTTCAATTGGATGGCTGTTCAAGTCAATGGGGCAAGTAGGAAACTGGATAATTTGGATTTCTAGAACCTTGTATTCATAAGGACGGGGTTTTGTTTGTATGGTTTTTGTCAATACTGGTAATATAATCGCCAATTACTTTTTTGTTACTTAATTAGGGCAATATACTGTATATATATATATATATATATATCTATAAAAATGGAAAAAATACCAAAGGAAGCAGACACACAAGAACTTTGTCTAAATAGAATTCAGTCTAAAATTGAAAAAAATCTTTTTGATTGAACTGTCTGATCAAAGAATGAATCTAACCAGACGTTTAATGCTAGCATTCGGTACGTGACAGTTTTCGATACTCCGTGCCACAGACACATTTTAGTCAGTATCAAAAAAGTATTGGCATTCAATACCCTAGTTTTTGTAAGATGCAGAGGTTTATACTCCAGCCAGAATTACTTTTAATGTTGTTTATTAATTGTTTAAAGTCCTGTTCAATATTATATGGTGTTGGAGTGAGTACATGTATATGTGACATATAGAAGTAAGCCTGCGATCGCCAATTATTCTCATTATCGGATAAACTATCAATTATTTTCCTCAAATGTGATTCACACATTGCTCATTCTGTTTGGCAAACACTAAAAAAATCTAAATGTATTAAATATAAAACAGAGAAAAAACAGCAAATCCTGACACTGGAGAAATCAATGTTTGGCATTTTTCTCTGTGAATATAGCTTCTTTGAATTATTATTATTATGACTTTACATTATTTGTTAGACTTTATTGAACCCTGGACAGAATCAAACCAAGGACATTGCAGTTATATAGTATGCCGTTTAGACCACTCCGCTAACAGGATTCCCAGTTAGTGAGTTAATTAATTAATTAAAAGAATCACTAAATGCCACTATTATGAAATCAAGTATGCTAAATCTACACCTTGCACTTTATCCTTTACATTTGGTTACTAGCATTGCATGACCATAACCCCATGTAACATCAATATCAATGTGATTAACAGATCAAAAGACGAGCATGAAAAAAGAAATTTACAATGTAAATTTGCACTTACACTTAGTAATTGCCTGCACATCTTACTAAACATCCTTGACCTTACATTAGCTGATGGAGAACAGTATTTTCTGTTGGGGAATGAAAAGATTGTGGGCGGCCATGTTGGAGAGCGCAGGCATGTTTAGCTGGAAATATCTGACTTCCAACTTTTGAATTTTTAATGTAGTGTTAGTCCCATATGGAGGGATGTATGGGACCAGAGGAGGAAGAGGATCCGCCTCAGTGTTTCTCTTCTCCATCTTTATTGGCCCCTCCACTCCTTTTAGTTTTCCACTCTGCTCCGTTTGTAACCAACCAAGCTGTGAAACTTTACCCTTCTTCACTAAGTCCTTCAATTTGCTAATGTCTGTGTGTTTTGTCAGCTTGAACCTGTGTTTATGCTTGGACATGCACTTTGGTCCTCCTCAGAAGTGCCAGAGGCATGGTTGAAGGGAGGGGGGGAGGCTAATTTGGGAGGGGAGTGGTGGGCAGTAGTATTGTTGAACGGCAGCGAAAAATAGGACTATCAGTTCCACTCAGATAACCCCTGGCTGTCATTGGACCTCAAGCCAAGCCGTGACCCCGGGGCTTGAACTCTGCAGTCATGTGACCAAGGCAGTAAAGTGACCAGTGGTGTTGCTCGGCTCTGGCTGTGGTCAGAGAGGGGCAGGCTGTCGAGGAAAGAGGTCGCTGGGGGAGAGAGAGAGAGAGAGAACAGAGAGAGAGAAGCAGAGAAAAGAAAAGCGAGTCATGAGGCGACCAGGCCCAGTGGGTTTTTTTAGCCAAGTCCGTGCTTGAATGGGGTCCAGGCGGACTGGGAGAAGCATGAAATGGATACATGGGAAGGTAAGGAAGGCCAGCAGAGATGGCTTTTTTTTTTCTTTTTTTTTTTTTTTTAATAGGTGGTGCTGAAACTCACCATAATTAGCATATGTGTGAATGGGAGAAGAGAGCTGTTTGTGTTTAACTGGTAACTTAATATACTCTTTTGTATACCTTGTTTGTTTGATTGAGGAGTTTCTGTTCATTTGATATGTGAGAGATTAGTATATTACTAATCCATCAAACATAGCTTCATATCCAGCCAATATGATATTTTAGAATGATATTGACTTTGGAATTACTATTAAATGAATAAATGTAAACTATTGAACGCCCATCTAGTTCCAGTACATGCTGCTCTCTGCAGTTTGAGTCAACCAAATGCTCCATTGCTTCTAGATGTGTGCTACCTTTGATAGGATTAGCCCCCTTTATGCTGGAAGTTGTTAATGATTGTCAGGCCAGGCTAATGAGCTGAGGGATGCTCCGGCTTTTCACAGCAACGCTGCCTTCAAGTGCTTTGTTTATGTGCGTGTTGTGACGTCTCTCTGCGCGGTAGTGATTTGCACAGAGTGCCTCCATATGTATTGATCTTTGGTGTATGTGCTTGTGGGTTTTGTACAGTGTTAATACAATGGAGGATCGCTAGCCCCCAAGAACTCAGAGTGCTTTCACATATTGCTAGTTTCTTTCTTTGCTTCTTTCTTGATTTTTTTTTTTTTTTTTTTTACTTTCATGCTGTTTTTTGAACCACGAACCAACCTGTGCAGCGGGCGATCTTTCCTTGAACTTAGTTTGACGAAGCTCTCCCCAAATCGCTTTCAGCTCACGGGTTCTTTTGTCGCTTCATTTGGCTGTTTTACGTGAATTATCTTAAGTACTAGAATAAAATAACCTTCCTTTGGCAGTTTTCACACTACATCCCATCACCCCAGGCACCCACCAAAAAACCACCCACCCCTTTTTTTCCTCTCCTTGTATTGCAGGAATTTGGAATGTGATCCTTTTCTCACTCTTAGGATATATAGTCCACATGGCAAAGCAAAGTGTGCTGGACTTGCTCATCACTGCTTTCATGTCCTCTGATAACCGCTTATCTCACATCTCACATCTCACATCTCACATCGATCGGACAGTTCACTCAAATCGTTTTTCGTCATAATTTGCTAATCCTCGACACGAAAATCGCCGCTCGTGGGAGTTTTAAAGACAATGATAGTATTTCTGGTAGTGTGTCCTTCATTGGGTTTTTTTCCTTCAAGGACTTCAGTGTAGCATGTGGAGGAACCATGTTACTGTATTCGCCCCCTCCCCCTCATGTTAATCCCTCAGCCAGCAGCCATGTTGGTTGTGCTCCAGCTAAGGGAGGGTTAACTCCAACACTTCTGCTGCTATAACTCACAATACATCACCTTCATTCTGCAGGAAACCCTTTCTGTTTTGATACTGTTCTGGAAAAGGGTGTATTAATTCAGAGGGAGTTGTGGAAACAAAGCACAAGAGGTAGACAGAGACAGAGAGAGACACAGAGAGAGAGAAAGGGAGCATGGGAGGTTGTTTATGTGGATGTGGATGTAGGTGCAGGGGACAGAAGCTGTGTGAAGATCAATAGTAACAGTGGGGGAGGTCAGGGACTCCTGTGACTCTGTAATGCTCGCCTATAAATAGCCAATGACAGAGGCTTCTCATTTGAGCCGCGCACACACGCTCCCTTTTTTTCCTAATTTCACTGAAACGTATCCATCTCCCCCGGCCGAAGCCTTGTCAAACCAAATACCACACACGTCATGTTGCAGATCTTTGTCTTTTAAAGGGTGTGTTATTTCAACTACCCTTCACCCTTCCCCCCCAGCACACACACACGCACACACACGCACAAACACACGCACACACACACTGGCTTGAACTTATCTTTGCAAATGTTTTGTTTTTATTTATTTTATGGAAGGACACATCTGTCTCAAATGATCTGCTGAGGCACAACAAGCTCCATGTTTTTTTAATTGGTGGACATTTTACAGTATTTTGGTCGGTGCTGGGAAACATCAGTGGGAGTTTATCCTGCTGGCTCCGCGGCCTCTGGGAAATCCCCCCCTTCCACCACCCCCTTCCTATTAATGAAGGTGTCTCAACATTCATTAACAGCATTTTTATATGAGTGTGTATCACAAAGCCTGAGCTGTAAAACTCACCACATGGTTCATATCAGCGTGTGCCTGACCCAACATTAGAAAGGGAAGCTCAGGGCCAAAAACCAGTTTCTGACGTCTTTTTAAGCAGTTTTTCGTGTTCTGCAATTCAAAGGAAAGGAGGAACAGGGCACAGGCTTAGAACTGTGCGTCATTTCCACAGTTCTTCCTCTTTCTATTCAGGTGAACAAGCGTTACTAAGCAGGTTTTATTCTTTCATGATTGATCATCTGGCATGCACCAAACTCCATTTACTTTTTTTTCAAATTTACAGTAAGTAACAGAAAATACTCGCGTTAAATATATGAAATGACAGATGTACTGTAAATGAACTGACTTCAGTCATAAAACAATAAATACGAAAATAGTTTAATAGCAATTTCCTGTTTTTCTACCTTTTTCTGTTGGGAAAACATCAAACCATGTTAAAAGATGTTATGAAAATAAACAATATTTTGGTCAAAACCTTATTGAGATTCACTTAAGAAATCAATATTAACCTGCTTAATAATAAGGGCTCGGTATTGAACCTCAATACTTCTTTGGTACTGACCTTAATGTGTCCGTATCGGGAGTATTAAAAACAGTTAAATACCAAATCTGGCATTGAATGTCTGGTCAGATTTATTGTATTCATTACTTATTTGTTGATCAGATTGTTCCTGATTTGAAATCCAAAATTTGTAAGTTTTAGACAATTTTCTTTATATCATTGAACATTTTAAACTTTAAAGTAATAATCTGAAAGATTTTCATTGAAGTAAATGTCTGTTAAGTCACTATTGACGACTGAATGAGGTGAGTGAGCCTGTGTCTCATGACGTAAGCCCTTGCATTCCCAGTATTAAGGTACCGGGTGTCTGTGGCGACATTCCCGGGACGCTGGACAACACACCTGAAATTACCACTTATCACCATAGGTGCCGCCAAAAAAAAACGAAACGGGGATCTTCGAGACTGTAACTAAGCTTTTTTTGTAAAATGAAAAGTTTTTTTTAGAAAAACAAATTTCTCAAAGTATCAAAAAAAGATATTGGTCGTGAAGATTGATGTATTAACATTAGTATAAAAATATTCAAGATATACCCAGCCCTATTGATAAGGTCTTTGATATTAAGGATGGCCACTAATTTGAACAAATTTGAGTAACTCACATGCACATCAGTCTAAATGTATGAATAAAAGAATACTCTTTACCAAGTTCTCCACATGCAGACATCAATTCTTATTTGGAATAATAAAAAAAAAACAAACATAAAAATGATTTGTTCAGATGCAAACAGAGCTGAGACAGTGAGCCAGACTCCCACATAATTCAACAAAGTGGCATCACATGTGGCTCGTATTAGCATAACATTAACACGTAGCCTATCTTTGGTGTGGTATTACTCAATGCTAATGATTTAGCCTCTAAGCCTGGGTGTATATTATCAAGACGGCAATGTCAACAGGTCGCCATTGTCTCGGGGATGAGCCCAATCTGCAACTCCATGCACGTAACTTTTAAAGATTAGCATCACAGTGTGGGCTGCCAGGAATGCTGGATCTGAGAGTCATGGAGGGTCTTCAGATGCCTTTAACCTCTGTGAATGCGTTAGATGTGTGGTGTCCATGTACATACCAGTCATAGTCTGGGGGGAAGATGGGGGGTGCGTGCTCCCCTCCCCTCCCCTCACCCCCAGGTAGGACAGATAAGTTAGATAGGAGGAGAAGAAGAAGAGATATGAGGAGGGGGAAAAGGGAAGAAAGGCTAAGAGAGAGAAGGAGGGAGGGAGGCTTCCAGCAGCGGAAAAGTACAGCAGATTCCTCCAACCCCCGCTCCCTGTCTCAGCTGGGGATGACGATTGTGATGGAAAGCCCGAGACAAAAACTCTGAAGAGAGAAGCCCTTCAGCAGCAGGCCTTGTTGCTCTGTCAGCCTCTCAAAAGGCTGCTTTACACTATACATCAGCCTTTGTGTGCGCGGGGTGTGGACAATAGGGAGATTTGGCCACGACACATCTCTGTTCTCAGCATGATCACAGAGGGTTAAAGAGATGGTGAAACCTGGGCACTGTTTAAACGTTCTCGTAGGAAAGCATGACAAAAATTCTTGGGACGGCACTCGACTGATTTTAAAAAAAATATATATATACATATAAATATATATATATATATAACATGCTGTTCTTTACATTCAACCCTTTTCCTCTGTATGAAATGCAAAGACTATTCCTTATAGTTCCACATGACAAGCGATGCACGTCTCACTCGGATCAGTTGGCTTAGAGTGAACATTTGTCGGGTCATATCGGGAGCAGTGGGGGAAACAAGAGCGCCGTTTGTCTTTGCCATCGACAGAGGGGCTTAAAATGCTTGACTTGCATTTCCTGGTTTGCGTTAAAAGTTTGGAATGAAACCCAGGCTGACCCCTGGGAAACAATGCAGCCTTTAATGGGCCTTAGGGGGGTGAGTGTGTGTGCTTGTGTGTGTTTGTGTGGAGGGGTGACACAGAGCATCGGGGGTTTCTGCACCAGAGAGAGAGAGAGAGAGAGAGAGAGAGAGAGAGAGAGAGAGAGAGAGAGAGAGAGAGAGAGAGAGAGAGAGAGAGACTGGGTGGAGTTCAAGATGAAGCACCGCTTTTATAACTCTTTATCGTCACCTCAGAGGGAGTCGCCGTCATGTCTCATTTTATGACCTCACGATAATTTCAGAGAACTGAATATTTCTTAATTTATCAGTCATTTCTAAGTTATTTTACCCAATAATCCTCTCCGAAATTTCAGAATGATCCACTCTCATTCAACATTCTTCGTTAATTGTGGGAATATTTTTTTCCAGCTTCGACCATTTAACTGTAACCTCTACATTAAGCAACAATCAAAACTTTAAAAATGTAAAGGTCTTTGCAAATCAACCCTTACATGCTTACAGACGTCACTAGCATGTCGGCCACATAAGCAAGCTCTACTAGACAGCAGATTTGTATTAAAAATGGAAGCAACAGAGGCTTAGTTATCCTGACTTTTAGTGCATAGTATGGGTGAAGCTCCAAAAACTCTGGATCCTAAATTTCCCATAATGCAACTAAGGGCATCCTTTGTTAGACCCTGCCTGCCTGGTAATCGCCCACATCTTTCAAACTCCACTTCCCCAGTTTGTAACGCAGGCTTTGTGTTTAAAAATGTGTAGTGTCCAAGCACAAGCTGAGATAAGCCCTGATTGTAATTATCAGGCATGATGCCATTCTTTTTCTCAGACTTGACGCAGCCCCTCCAGAGCCACAGACGACATTATGCAACTGTTTTCAACAGGCTGAGTGGTACTCCTCACGACTAGTAACCTGACATTCATGTGTAAAGTTGGTGGAATTCCCCTTTAAAGTCTCTGCTGGCTTCATCTATCAGTTAAAGTAATGTAATTTTGAGATATACTGTAGGTCCCTGTTCCATGTTGGCTAAACTTGCCATATGGGCTGTTATGGATAGAGTTGCAATGGTCACATGATCTACAGCCTTGATTTCCAACTGATCCTCAGTTGATTTCTAACCATAGACTCACCCTTTCTTTAGCAAAACACCATGTAACTTCTCGAATACATATCTGATGAATTATTCTTTTTTATATACTGTATGGTAGATCAGATAGGGTGGGACACCCAAGTCGCTGCAGTTGGTTCTAAAGGGTCAATTCACCCAAATTCCATATTTACAAAGTTGTATCCAGCCATACGTCTAGTTTTTCTTTATTTGTCCAGGTTTTCATATGTCTGTCTCTAAAATGTCTACAACAGAGATGAAGTGAATTTCATTTATGGTGCTCATACACAAAAAAAAAAATGTGAAGACTACAAAAGCTATTTTTCCAAAAACAATGCCCCAGTTAGATAATCTACAGACCCCCTTTGAGAGCAGTTTTCAGTGGAACTATGGCTTACAGGATGTTCTGGTACATTGTTTCTGGGAAAAATGTTTTATTTATGTTATTTGACACCACAAATTAAATTCTATCCTCTTCACTGCGTTGGTGTGGAGACAGGAATCTCCAAACCTACCACTATAGAGATAAGTGAGACAATTAGTAATTTGGGTGAAATGACCCTTTTCAAAATGCACAAAGTGTTAATATTACATTTTGTCTCTCACTTAAGTCCTACTTTTATCATATGCTTTTATTTTGTAATTTTTTTTTCTGTATCCTTATTTCGTGTGTCTGTCGCTACATTGAATTCCGACTGCTTTGTCTGAAGAGTTGGGTTACATGTTAGACTGCCACAGACTCCGGATCAAACACGCCGCAGACGGAACCTTTACCAAGTGAAATCCTTGCGTAAATGCCATGAATATTTAATTGTCATCTCCAGGCAGGAGGAGGAGGAGACATGGGACGTGACAATCTGAGATCAAGTGTGTGAAGGTGTGAATCGGCCTGATTATATGGTGGCCATGCACTTGAAAGACAGGGTGATAGATTTGGCAAATAAGCCCGAGTGAAGGCAACTATTAGCCATTGTGTTTTTGCCTCAATGAAGGAAGTCAGGCGTTTCACATAGGCTGGCCAGTGAAATATATGGTTTTAATGTGTTCCCTGAATGAGCACATGGGCCGACAAATGGCTGGCTGAGGAGGAGGTGTCATTTATTTGATCTTCCTCATGTTTTATGATGCCAGGGGTCCTTCATATGACCTCATGCTATAAGCTCTACTTACAGTAACATGTAGAAGTGATCACTATACAGGAAAAGCAGGGGTTTTTTTTTAGCTGAAAGTGCACTTTTGCTGTGCGAGGATGGTGAGAAGTTGGTTTCCTTTCCGGCGGCTCCATGGAGGTGTCGCTCTGAAGCTTAGCAGCTGAAAATCTCTTTATTGAGACTTAAGCTGAATCTGTGCCGAAACTGCCCCTCGACTCCCACTTGTGCTCTGTGTTACCAATCCTGAGAAGACTCTTGCAAATGAATACAGAGGACTTTACCACCTTCTATAGTAATATACATATTTTGTAACTGCCTATTTATTTGTGTCAAAATGCATTAAATTGACCCATTTCCCATCCACCGTTATGCCCATGAGACAGTGTAGAACTTTGACAACATGCTGCAATACAAACAGATTACACTCTCACCTTTTGATGAGATTGGTTCTCTTGGTTCAAAAAGAAAACCCCACTCGTCTGCCTACCGTCTGGCAGTCCCAACAGTGCGATAAGTCCAAATGAATCGCTAAAATAGTCAGTTTGTTTCGTTATTTGGAGGGCCACCCGCTTTAAAGGGTTAAAATGATTTTTAGAAAATAGAAAGTTCTCCATCGTGCTCCAAAAATCTCTCACAATCATCACTGATGTTTCAGTGAAAGTAAGATTATAAATGACATACAGTATGTCCAACAGTGTTTAAAGAAAAGCAACTTTGTTTTAAATTTTTTGAGAAGACGCATATTTGAGATAATCCACTGGTGTTTTAACGTTTTCTTTAAACCTTACAATGTAGGAAATAAAATAAACCCACAAAGGAGCTCAAGACTTAAAAATCTGGAGATATATTATTTTTTTATAGGACTGTCAATCCTTAAATGCAAATCCAAGCATTACTTGTGATCTTCGTGAAGTTAATTATTTTGATTTAGGTACTGTATAACTTATAGAGCAGAAACAATTACTCGATTAATCAGCAAATATTGTGATTATTTTATCATTATTCAGACTCTGATTATATTATTATAAGTAATTTTTCAGGCAAAAATGCCAAACATTTCCTGTTCCTCTTTCTTCTTAAATGTGAGGACGTGCTGCTCTGTTTCATGCGTTTTGTTTAAATAAAAATATGTAGGTTTTGGACTGTTGGTTGGACAAAACAAGGTTTTTAGAAAATGTCACTTTTTATTTTATTTATTTTTTTAGATCTTACACAGGAAAATAATCCGCAGCTGAATCGATAATGAAAATAACCATTAGTTGCGGCCCTAATTACATCCTATATTCTGACTTTTTAAATGATGGAACCGTGTTAATCATCTCTGTAAAGCGCTTAGTTTAGGTCACGCCGTGCGCTCTTAAAAAAAAAAAAAAAAGTCAACAGCAGCACGGATATTTCTCTGACTGATGGGGCTTCCTCCCCGAGTCGCCTTAACCCCTATGCTGTGTAGAGTTAATCACCAAAATAGTTAAATTCTAATCCCAGGATGGGCTCACTGTGTGACGCCCCATTGTCTCTGTACAGTGTGGCTGGCCCTGCAGGCAGCAAATTTAAACCTCACACCATTTAAATGGTAATCTGTCTTTGGGCTTTAGAAGTCCTCGATTCACCATTCATTATCTAGGAGAGGCTTTATGCCATGTACACCCCACCTCCTTCTAATTACCTTTAGTACATGAAACCTGCAGCCTGCTATAGAACCCACCCCCCTGCACCCCACTCTCTGGGAGGCTTAGCTCTCAGCTCAGTCACATGCCTCTGAGGGAGCTGGCCCTTTAAATTATATACAAACACAAAAAACCCTAATCCTGCTCATTTGAATATAAACGATGATATAACTTTGGCCTGTTTATTGTCACAACGTTTGTGTCATTTAATCAGTGATGGATGACCGGGTCAAACCATTGACAACAGTCACAATATCAGGTTTCTTCTAGTCGTGTCCCCTGAGGTAAACCGTTCAACGCCCTTCAACAGGCTCAAGAGTCACGCTCTTTAACATGATCATAGATGGTACAAAACATGGCTGTAGCATCTGTGAAATCAGCCATAGTTTTCAATTCAATTTATTTTTATATAGCCTCAAATCATAACAGCTATCTCTCGACGCTTTTCAAATAGACCAGGTCTAAACCGAAAGGCCAAAGAGAGATCCTCCATGAGCATGAACTTGGTACAACATAGTGGCAAGAAAAAACTCCCATTTAACAGGAAGAAACCTTGGGAAGATCAGGCTCTGGGTGGGCGGCCATCTGCATCGAACCAAGGGCTGGCCTGAATCTTGGATACGAGTTGACTACTTGCTGTCCTCCTTGAAGTTACTCCATCCAAATGAAACAGGAAGTCTACCTGACTGTGATAGGCTCAAGCGTCTGTCAGTATTTTGTCAAAGAAAATTATTTGGAGCAGAAAATGTGATACAAAAGCAGCATGTCTAAATCATGGATGTATAAAGAGAACTGGTAGCAGCTTTGGAGGCGGGCTCCCGTTCATTCCTATGAGAGTTGCTCAGTGGCGCATGAAGCCAAAATGGCTCGACTGCCAAGTGATAAAGTACGCGGATCTGGCGATCTTCCGCATCCATTGGGCCCATAGAGCAGGAGGTCACATGAACGGAGTCACATGAACGTAGGAAGGGAAATAACTCTGGATTCGGCTATGAGTGCATTTTGCAATGTGCAAATGATCCACCGAGTTACAGACGTCTCTTTCCTTTTTGGGCCCGATGGCGTCACGTGTCGGACAAGGAAGCTGTAATTCCACCGTTCAGCCTCTACGAAAATTTGCTTCGAAGCCCGGCGCCCTCCCTGATGGCTTCGGTCTGAATCCCTCCACAATCTGGACCAATGGGAAGATGCTTGTGAATGATGGCAGTGTGTGACGATACCTGACCAGTGCAGTCCTGTAGTGTGACCACAGCTTCCACTGAGTGATTGGGGTCAGTTAGTAGGGCGGGGATTGAAACCCCTCCGTACAGTCAGTGCCTTGCTTTGCTCATTGAGCCAGGCAGCAAAACCTGCTCGTCTGCCTCCGTTATTGACTTCCCAACCACAGAATCCCATAGGAGGGTAAAGGTCCCGCTGGTGTGTGGTGCAGTTTGTTGCATTACACAAGAGTCTTACATTAATCAGATGTCCAGGTTAATCTCCAAGGCTCAGCAGGTCACGTAAATCTGCTGGACGGCAGCCACAGACACTGTTATGTCTCCGTCATTCTCTCTATGAAAGCACACATGCTGCTGTCCACATACATCCTTGTGTTTATTATGACCCCAGCCTTTCTTTAGTACAACATTACAGATCTTTACATCCACCGATGTGGTCCTGCAGGAGGCTTTTATCTCCTGATCAGACCCCAAAACAAAAAGCTGGGCTGTGAGTGTACTCGAGAAGAATCAAGAGCTCAAATGTTAAATAATTGTAGCGACTATGCAACGAAAAGTTAGCTTGCTCTCCTGAAGTAACAAAGGGGGTAATGTTGAAAATGAAAAGGGATTGTTAGTGACTGTTGTAGAGGATGAGGAGTCAACCATTTCCACTCTACTCTCACTCAGCATGTCGTTGTGAAAATATCTGTGTATTGGAATGATCAGATGAGAAGAGCCTTCTGTGTTTTTCCTCTTGACTTTACTCGTTGGCTTGCTTTCCTCACTTCCGTTTCTCTTCTAGTGCACCGATTCATTTAAACTGAACAGCCAATCAGAGTGATTTCTCCGCCACTGAGTCAACTTGCTGAATCAGCCAGAAAACCTCAGACACGGGCAGACTAGAGCTGACTGTGCGGGACGAACTGCAAAGACTAGGTCGACAGACACTCACCGACGGCCCTAAACTGTTTTACGGTCGACCGTCAGTTTGGTGTGTCAGGGTCTTTAGTCAGGTCTATTTTAACCTCCCTTGTCATCACATATGTGCACAGTTGTTGTGACCAGTTCAACCAAAAAAAAATTGTCCTTGTGTTATTTCAAAGGTTTTAAAGGCCTAAAGAGGCAAAATAATCCAATAATTCTATCTGGTGAATCATCTCATGGCCTTTCAGATGTATCTTGCAATGCCTTATGGGAGTCCTGGCTGAGGTAGAATCCTTCAGAAAGCATGTTTTAAAAGAAAAAACATTGTCGGACTCATTACGGACAAAAAAAAACATCAGAATCGATGCAGCAGAATTAAAAATATTTCTTTTTTTTTTTATTCCAATACTAGGCTAAATGGCTAGTTAACACAAAGAAAAATAAAAGAAATCTATCACAAATGAACTCAAATAGCAGAATTTGTAGCAGTCATATCTACCTCAAGGACCTTCTCATTGTTGGTGGTGTATTGATTACTAGCTTCGGTTCCATGTTTCATTATTTTGATATCGCCCATTTAACGTTCCCTGCCCCACAAATCTCATCCCCACTTATCCTGTGACACAGCTATGGCGAGGGAGGAGGCACCGCAAATCCAGATGTATAGTTCTTCATTGACAAACAGAACTGAAAAAGAAATCTTGTTAGCTCATATTATGAATAGAAAAACACTTTTTTTTTTTTTTACTGGGATGGCTGTTGCTGTCCGATATTTTGTAAAGCAGTTATATTGAGCTATTCATTCTTTTACAATTCCTATTTCAACCAACATTACAAATGATATTTCTTCTATTGAGGGCTGTCGCAATAACTGCAATATTGCAATACCGTGCTATTGACAAGTCAACTGCAGGGGATGGCGAGCAACCGCAACAACCGCTACATTCACATTTATCTTTTTTTTAATCATTGCAATGGGAGTACCACAGCAGCTGTGCGACGAGGTATTCTTCGCCAAGCGCGGCGCGTTTGGTGTTTTGTTTTCTAGTCGCCGTGAGTTGAACAAATTTTCAACTTTGGGTGAAACGCTGCACTCATCAGTGTCAGTTTTTACCCAGCCGTCCAATCACAGTAGAGGAGGGCGCAGGACAAATACCACAACGACCAACCGTCGCATCCTTCATGTAGGCTACAAGTGCTGAACAACAACAATGGATGAGAAATGAAGTCACCCTATATATGTCTTTCAGCCTTCCCTTCATCCAGAGTCTACTCTACCTTGTGCTGACATTTTTTACTTCTGCGGATATTCCGTATCATAGCAACCAGACACAACCAAAGTGTCTCAGCTGATAAAAAAAAAAACACTGTGCCTCAATAAAGCTTATTTGTATAGCACTAAAATCGGGATAAGTTGAGTAATTTGCAAAATAAATTCAAATAAAATTGCAATAATACCGCGCATCATGCTGTTAAGCCGATCGTTATCACTGCAGGGGAAATTCCTTCAGCGCAACAGCCCTACTTTTATCACCTGTAAAAGAAGAGACCACCACTGACTACACATCAGCATGTTGTATCAGTCCAACCTCTATCTGTTCCTGGTTTGATCCCAGTCAAGCCTGGACACAGATCAGCAGCAGGCCACATTCCTGCTGCAGTCAGGCTTTGCACAGCGAGGCTATTCTCTGTAACCATGGAGTCCAACCCATCTGCTCTCTGCGGCTGTTAGCAGGGGGGGGGGGTTGGGTCTCGGTGTGGAGGGCTTTTTGGTGTGTGTGTGTGTGTGTGTGTGTGCGCGCTATAAAGCTTAAGACTGTGGTAAGCAGAGAATATGTGCTCTGACTTAATTCTCAGCTTCCTCAGTGAGTTTGATTATGTGCATTATGTAGCCTGGAGGTAGATGGGGGATTAAGAGAAGATTTTCAACAGCTTTCTCAGTTTGCTGTCTTAACAGTTTGAGAGCACCTTCATGATTAGTAAAGAAGCTTCACGAGGAAGGTCCTCAGTAGGGCCCATCTCTCTTTGATCCTCTCCCCGTCCTGTCACATACGTACGGTCTCCCATACATCCGGACGTCATTTCGAATCAGTTTCTAAGTCTTCAGCCCGTTTCTTTTCTTCTCCTTCCCGCTGTCTTAACGTCTCATTCTTTCATGGTCAGCAAACTGCCAGCCAGCCTCGTAAAACCCACATCACATCAAGTCTAATTTTGACTACTATTTTTAATGTACTTTGTTCGGAACATCGCGTACCACATGACTCCCTCGGCGTGTGAGCCTCCCCACTTCCTCCTACCTCGAGCCCCCTAAATATCCTCTCACATGTGTTCCAAATTACGGCCCTCATTTATTCCTGTCCTACCAGCTTTTTCACAGTTTTTTGGGGTGATCAGCAAAAAGTGTGTGCTCCTTTTTAGGAAACAGAAGGTGAAGGCTAATGATTGAGAGGAACATCCAGGTCAAGAGAGGTTGGTGTGGACTTGGTCCTGGTGGATTTTTAAGGCACTTGATTGGAAAATTTGCCACCAATTTTTAAGAACAAGTTGCAAGATGACGCTTTTTAAAGGACATTAGGTGTGCTGGATAGATGGATTGACGTTTAAACACGCTGAATTGTTTGATGGAGTATAACATTTTAGACAGAGCAATAGGTCTCGGAGGTTTACCTCTGAGGAAGAGGCCTCTTCATGTGATACGGCTGTTGTTAGAAGAAGAGAAAGGAGACACTGTAAACAAATCGGTTGTGTCGTTTTAGCTCGCTGCCTCCTCTCATCGGAGCTGCTGAATAAAACATACACAAGACGTCTCCGCTGCCTGTCCTGTTGCCTGTTACACCTCCACTTTCACAAAATGAGAGTTAGGGCTTAAGAATCCTTTGGATTAGCCAGTGCCTGGCTAGTGCTTAAGCCCCAACCGCCCCCATGATCTCAATTAAAAACTTGTGCCTCCAGCGAGGTTTTTGCACCCACTTTTTTTTTTTTTTTTTTTGCACGCTGTGGATGAATTAGTGTAAAGAAGTAGGTGGAAATGGTTTCTAAATGGTTCTCTCTTCCTTTTTTCCATTTTTTTTCTGTCCCCTCCACAGATGATCCAGCTGACCAGCGTACTTGCCTTATCTGTGGAGATCGCGCCACAGGCCTGCACTATGGCATCATCTCCTGCGAGGGCTGCAAGGGCTTCTTCAAGCGCAGCATCTGCAACAAGCGCGTGTACCGCTGCAGCCGCGACAAGAACTGCGAGATGTCGCGCAAGCAGCGCAACCGCTGCCAGTACTGCCGCCTGCTCAAGTGTCTGCAGATGGGGATGAACCGCAAAGGTAAAGTGTGGACATAATCACAGGGGACAGTTTTCATTTGAACCCTTAAATGGCTCCACCCAGAAAAAAACAAAACGTTTTTTGATTATGAAATGTCCATTTTCAGTAAAAAGTACATTTTCAACAATCTATATAACATTTTTTTTTTCATTAAAGTGAAATCGTTTATTTTTAATGTGTAAAACTCGAGAAATAAAACATTTCCATATAACATAAAGATGTTTTAAAGATGACTAAATTGAAGAAAAAACTAATAGTCATAAAAACGCAACAACAAAAATCCTATAATATGCAGTCCAGTCTTTATAGAACCAGATCAGACTGTTTTTGTGGGTGATGGATCCATTTCTTTTGCAGTTTCCCACAAACCATCGCTGGCTTGTTTTCCTTATACACTTCAATCTAGATCCACTCTTTTGGTGTCACTGCCTCCAGTGATCACAGTGAGCTTTGTCAATGTTCATAACTGTCTTTGAATCAGTATCACCCAGTATGTATCTGATAAATGACCCTATTTACATTGTAAACATCTTTTTAAAAAGCCTAAAAAAATCATACTGATTACGATAAAATAAAAAAAAACATTAGATTTATCAAACTGACAACAGTTTATAAGCAGAAGACTTTTTGGCAATATCTATATTTTGTAAAAAAAAAAACTTAAAAAAAAAAGACATTTCCTGGTAGAGCATATTTTTGAAAAACTATTAATAAATCATCAGATTTTTCATCATTTACTTCATTCTGTTCAGTAACAACTAAACTAAATCACTAAATATTTTCAGTTAGGAAAACTACATGTCACATGCCAAGAGTGATTTATCTGATGCTAACTTCCTGGAAGGAAGCCACCTGCACTCTAACCGTGGGCTTCTCTTTGGCCTAACTTGCTTCAATGAGAACTAGAACTGGCTCAGTCAGGCTGGATTAGTACAACGCTGCCTCCTAGTGGACGATAATCGTAAATGACCCATCAGTGCCCCTTCAGCCTGATGGCCTCATTTTATATGATTTATTCTGCAAATACTGTGATAAAAGCGAGCTTGTCTTGACACGTGAAATAGATTTACTTTAACTCCCAGCTTTTAACAAACCATTCCCAGGAAACATCTCAGCCTGCCAACAAAAACAATAAAAAGTTATGTTTGGACCGGACAGAAAAAAAAATCCCCACATGGAAATAAATGATGTGAAGCAAAAGCACTGTGGTTTGTTTCAGCCACTAGGTAGAGCTCTGATACTAAACCTGGATGATGTTGTGTTCATGGACCACATGTAGATTTAGATTCTTGTTCTTTCTTTTTCTTTTTTTTTTTTACCATGTAGCAATCAGGGAGGATGGCATGCCGGGAGGGAGGAACAAAAGCATCGGGCCTGTGCAGGTAAATCACTGACTTCATGCTGAATACCACAAATGTTGTTTTCGTGACATCCACTGACCCTCTGCCTGCTTAGAGTCACTTTATACATGTTTTCGCGGCTCCGTCCCGGAGTTAGCTCGCTCCACGTGAATGCATTCAGAAACGTCCGCTTCCATTAAAAGACGGCTTTATTTCTAAGCCCTAATGAAAGGGAGGACCTCTCTGTCATTAATAGGGAATGAATTGCTGTTTCAGTATGTGTGCTGAATTGATAGAAAGTGAAAGTGAATTGACCCCGGCCACAGATACAAGACACCACATTTTCAGGCATGCTAATGCCTTTCAAAATGGCTTTTGTCTGTGTTTTTCTCCCTTCACGGACCGGCAAGGATTCTATTATTTTAGGTGTGTGTATAAGCTAATCAAATACACACACACACAGACACATACCTGTATGCCTCCTTTTCTTTCTTTCTTTCTTTCTTTCTTTCTTTCTCTAGCCTCCCTGTATCACTGTGTGATTGCGTCCTTGCTCCTCAACATATTAGTGAAAAGCAGTGCGATACTAGTCAATGCTAATCAATTGAACTGAGACACATGACGACGTGCTGTAAGCCCCAAAAAAAGCCCACCCTCTCTTTATGTGTGTGCGTGTGTGTGTGTGTGTTTTAGATCACAGAGGAGGAGATAGAGCGGATCATGTCGGGGCAGGAGTTCAAGGAGGACGCCCCGGAGCACACCTGGGGCAACAACGGCGACAGCGACCACAGCTCTCCGAGCAACGGAGCCTCGGAGGGCAACCAGCCGTCACCTGCCTCCACTCTGTCATCCAAGTGAGTCGTTCATCTCATCCACTCAGCCGCGTAGCGCCAGGCACTCGCCCCGCCATTGAGATAATGAGCCGGCCCTGACAGTCTAACACCTCGTTCCCGTCTCACCCAGACTTTAGTTAAGGTATTCATCAGCCTGAAGAATGCCTGAATATGCAGCTCCTCAGGCTCACTGATGATAAGCGAAACACAAAGGAACTCACCGCACTATCTTTCTGGTCTTGCTGTTGGAGACGAGCGCATTGTCTATCTGCACTCATCAAGGACAAATATTGTCTAGCTACTCGCACGGCTGTATTTATTTTCGTCTCATTATCGCCGCAGCCACACGGCCTGATAGCTATTCAGAGGAATACTTGTTTTATCAAATGGAATCTGAGCAACAATAACAGCGTGCGGTAAAGGCTTTGGTATGCACTGCAGGTACAAAATGAACTGCAAAGTTTTGTCTACAAGTGTCTTAAACAAATTGCAAAGATTTTCTCATGGTAAAGAGAGCGAAGCGCCACCGAAAGGTTAAGAGGCTAGAAGGTTTAAAAGGAACAGTCTGTGTATCCTATACAGAGATATAGTAGTTACAGAACGTGTTAAGCCGAGCTCAGCACAAACACTGGAAGCACGGAAACTACTAATACTACTTTAATACTCTTATCAACATGGGAGTGGGCAAATATGCTGCTTTATGCAAATGTATGTATATATTTATTATTGGAAATCAATTAACAACACAAAACAATGACAAATATTGTCCAGAAACCCTCAAAAGTACTGTATTTAGAATAAAACAATATGCTCAAATCATAACATGGCAAACTGCAACCCAACAGGCAACAACAGCTGTCAGTGTGTCAGTGTGCTGACTTGACTATGACTTGCCCCAAAACTGCATGTGATTATCATAAAGTGGGCATGTCTGTAAAGGGGAGACTCGTGGGTACCCATAGAACCCATTTTCATTCACATATCTGGAGGTCAGAGGTTAAGGGGCCACTTTTGAAAATGGCTACGCCAGTTATGAGTGTTATTTAGCCTCCTTCACGACAAGCTAGTATGACAATGGTTGGTACCAATGGATTCTTATGTTTTCTAGTTTCATATGATGCCACTCTAGCTATAAACTAAACCCACTACAACCTCCGAAATATCGCAAATCGTCTATATGGCTGACTGTATGTAACCTTTGACCCTTCCGTGTGCTTCCAGTCGCTCTGTGGAAATGAACGGCTACACAGCGGCCCTCAGGGACCAGTACATCAACACCTCCATGTCCACACACTACCAGCTCCTGCCTCACCTGTTCAGCTACGCCGCCCAGTCTGGCCTGCTGGCCCCACAGCCCCGCAGCCTCTACCCACAGTCCCACCCGCTGGTGCTGCAGCTGGTGGCTGCTGAAGACCTGGCCCCACTGGCAACCCCTATGCTCATAGAAGACGGGTGAGTCAATATGTACACCAGATACTACATACCTCATTCTGTTGATCTCACATGGACGGTGTACCTCCCCAGTAAATACAGTATATGCTGACGGGAAGCTCTAGATTGTCCTTTCATCATGTGACTAGTGATTTAAAGGACCATACCAGCGTTTTGTTATATTTTTGCCAATTAAATACAAACTGCTAGCACATACTTGAAAAACTGCATTGGAGATCCCACAAGCCAAAAGGTTTTTCTTCAATTTAACTAGATCATGAGTCACTGTCTTCTTTTCAACATATTCAGTAATAAAAACAAAAAAAAACGTCATAAAAGTAGAATTGTGGCCTGAGCCCACTGAAGACAAATTAAGTTATATTTAGAATTTTATGCAGCATTCATCACATTGGCTTATAACTTGCGTTACAATAGAGCTTGTCACAGTTTATTTCAACCCTCATCCGGCCGATTGGCAGGTATTATGAGTATTAGTGTGGTGTGGGAACAATGTGGGCACGGTGACTTCAGCACTGAATATGTAGTTAATCACATTGCATCAGAGTGAACACACCACATCTGGTTTCATATTTACTTATTTCATTCATTGCTTCTTACCCTTAACTCCGTTTGTGTGTGTGTCCCAGGTACAAAGTGACCCAGGTGGAGCTGTTTGCCCTGCTGTGTCGCCTGGCAGACGAGCTGCTCTTCCGCCAGATCTCCTGGATCAAGAAGCTGCCGTTCTTCTGCGAGCTCTCCATCGAGGACTACACCTGCCTGCTGAGCTCCACCTGGCAGGAGCTCATCCTGCTCTCCTGCCTCACCATCTACAGCGCCCAGATCTTCGGAGACCTGGCCGACGTCACCGCCAAGTACACGCCGTCTGACGATGAGCTGCAGGGGTGAGTGGCGAGCGACTCGGGAGAAGGGAGGAGGTGCTCAGAGAGTTTGGTTTAGAGTAGAGCCAAAGAGTTACAGAAGCAAAGAGACAAAACTCCGGTGCTTTTTTTTTTGACAACAGCCGCCAGATGGCGCTGCAGTAGTGCTGCCACCATTTTGGACTGAAAACACCAATGAGTCTGTGGCCATGAATGTATAAAGAGACGTCTGTAAATCAGAGGATCATTTGTTTTTTTAGTTAATTCAACTTCCCAGTACGAACACTGCAATAGCCCTCATTTAAATCATTATCTCCTATAAGTTGTAAAATTAACTAATAGCCGAATCCAGAACAAAAACAAGTTAAAGCTGAAGTAGGTGAGATTGGAGCAAATATGATTTTAAAAAAAGTTATTTTTTATAAAATGGTCGCTATATCGTAACAGTAGTACATGAAACAGGTAACCTGAAAAAAACCATGTGCCTCTTTGTCATCCGGTGCTCTTAACGGCACCTGCAAGATTTCACAGACCGGAGGAAAACAAGCAGTCAGAGCTGATCTGAGGTCTGCTGTCCATCTACTGTCTATGAGAGCCGGCTGTCAATCACTCGCGAACTCCGACCAAACGGTCAAACTAGGCAGCGCTGATCAAATATGAATCGATATTCTGTTACTGTATTCCCTATTTCTCGCCTCAAATGTTTTCAGAATCATCTTGTAGCGTACGGTTTAGCTGTAAAATGAGGAAGTTTGTCACCCAGCAGCCATGTTGGAAATCTCTTGAAGGAACGCGGTGTACCGGTCACATGACCAGAGCACAGCCAATAGGAATGCTCTCTCTCTTAAATGACCTGTGATTGGTCAAAGTCTCCCGTCACAGGCTAGATTTTCTAAAGCCTGAAAACAGAACCATGAGGAGGTGCAGAAGTCTAGTTATCTCTCAGAACACTTGAATTACAATATGCTGAAAGGTTATTATAGGATTTTTGCCCAATGATGCCAAAAAATATACTGCCTACTGCCACTTTAATACTGCCCCGAACCAGATGTTTGACATAGTTATGTCTGCATTTACATATTAGAGGAATGACTGAAGAAATAACCCTCATTCATAAGTGTTGGTAATATCTCACCTACAGTGACTCATATTGCCTCCTACCTCTCTTTTGCGGAGGCTATCGCACCATTAACATACACAAGATATTAAACGCTAGATTTAGCCTCGGGGGGAGGGTGTGGAGGGGGAGCTGTGCCAATTCAATATTTCACTCAGAAGAAAGGTGGATATCATGAATTAAATGTTCCCCCACTGCAACAACAATCGTCTAGAGAGGGCGAGACGTTCCACTCTGTGAGCTCAGTATCTCCAAGAGTTTGATAGTTTTCCTTATAACAGTAGGGGGAAAGCGTTGTTGTTGGATGAGGGCCAGTGAAGTGGTGCGTGAACGGGAGGACCCTCCTCAGGACAGAGCTGTGGCTAGCACCGTCTGGCATGTGAAATACACGCATGTCCCGTAGAAAAGGATGTGCGGGGGTCTGGATCTGTGTAAATCAGACCGGAATCATCTGACCTCATGACACACATTCTACTAATATACGGTGCATGTCCCGCTGCTTCGCTCAATTTGCCCGCGGTTTAGGAGTGAATATCTTGATTTACAGTGACGGCGCTAAACTTTTGTGAGAACTGTGAGAGCCAGAAAGACAGGGAATTGAGCTTTGATGAGCGGAATTAAACTTTGTTGAATCTTTCGAACTCCTTCAGAAAGCTGTGGGATTAGCGAGACGTTTAAGCGCTTTCAGTAGATCTGACGTATTCCCTCCCTAATTTTTGCCTTTGCTCATTGAAGCATAGAAGCTTAAGATAATGGGGCTTGAGGGATTTTTATATTTTTTGACAGTGGATTTTAATGTGAACATGTTGGACAGTAAACCTAATAAAACTCAGTCTTTATCATCTTCTGTTTTGTTTGGAGAATAGCTTCAAACGGTACAAACCCTAACCCTCTGGAGACATTATTTATTATATTAATATATATATATAATATTCACCACTACATTGTTCCAGCATAATTGACAAGTCTGTGTCTGATTCTTCAGCTTCAGCGAGGACGGTATGGAGGTGATGGAGAGGTTGATATATCTGTTTCGCAAGTTCCACCAGTTGAAAGTCAGTAATGAGGAGTACGCCTGCATGAAAGCCATCAACTTCCTCAACCAAGGTAAGAACGCGAGCTCCTGCTATTACTGACTTGAAGCTTTTCTTAACCCTTAACAGTATTCCCCGTATGACTCTGTCTCTCTTCTTTTCATCTGTATCTCTGCAGATATCAGAGGACTGTCCAACACCTCCCAGCTGGAGCAGCTGAACAAGCGCTACTGGTATGTGTGTCAGGACTACACTGAATATAAGTACCCGCACCAGCCCAAACGTTTCCCCGAGATCATGATGTGTCTCCCGGAGATCCGCTGCATCGCAGGTAAGGCCTCTGAGTACTGTGTATAGTACAAAAGTATTAGATATGATGTAATGAACACGGCTGCCTGTAGGTGCTGGTAACTTTAGGAATGTGCTCTTGTTTCAACTACCAGTAAGAATGCTGTGGTTCTTAATGTCATTCCTCTTCTCCTACCTTGTCATCGCCAAAGAAATGGCATCTATTTGGCTTCATCAGTCGGCCCAATGACCAATGACAAAAGTCTTTTTGGGCCCAATGGCATCATGTGACGGACCAGGAAGTTGTAATTCCACCGTTTGGCCACTGCCAAAGATTGTCTCCAAAGCCTGACGCTCTTCCCTGGAGGCTTGAGTCATACTCGCCACTCTGAGTTTACCGCTTTAAAGGGCAAACACTCACTAATACATTTCAGTTCCTTCAATTTCAAGGTGTTTTTAGTGTTAAGTTACTGTCTATGAAGCTCACCACTTCCTGCACTGATTTAAAAACCTCCCAACAGCTCCAAAGGGCATAATCCCTCCCTGTCCTGATTGGCTTTAATTTGAAATAATCTGCAGGAAGTGTTCAGTTTCATTGATTGAAACTAATAAGGGAATAAAAAATAATGTATTTCTGTTGCAAAAAGAGTATGATATGACTCATTGCATTAGGGATGTCACGGTACCAGAAATCTAGTAGTCGATACCAATACCAGTGAATTTACACGATTCTCGATACCACGGTAAAAAACCCCCAATAAATTCCATGTAATTCAACACGCACTACTTTATTAAAACATTTGAACATTAATTACAGACATCATTAATTACACAACTACATTTGACACATAGCCTTTAAGTAATAAATAAAAATAAATGTCTATTAACATTGCAAAACAGAACAGTGGCATGTGGCCTTCAAGTATTTAAAACTAACAATACTGTCTGGATGTCTGTCTTTGAGGTGCTTTGCTAAATTGGAAGTATTTCCTCCTTTGGAAAGAAAAGTATGACGGCACCGTCACTGCACCGCATACTGTTTTTTGCGAATCTATTATTACTCCTTGTAAATCCGCCTCAAACGCAAAGTACTTCCATACCCGACTCTTGCTATTTGTATTTTCAACGAGTCGAGGCAAAGGTAGCGCTGAAGCAGCTGCCATCTTTCACGTCTCGTGTTGTTGTTTTTTTTTTCCCTGCTGTTACGCCGTTCTTCTTCTTCCTTCATTTCACGGCAGATGAGAACACTTGTAAGCGTATACTTCCCCCATTTAGATCTGGAAGAATCGCATCTCCAGTACCTCTGCTCTGGTACCAAATGACCATTACAGGCATCGTTCGGTACCGAAGAAAACGAGTACCGTCACATATTTAGAGTTTTGGTACCGAAGTGTCGGTTCTCGTGACATCCCTACACTGCATTAATACTAATGGAATGAATGTGAAAATGTCCATTTAAGAGGCGCTAAGCTAAGCTAACCCTGAGTCTAAATCAAGATAACCCTAACTTGTTTGCAGGGAAGCTGGTGAATGTCCCTCTGGAGCAGCTCCCCCTCTTGTTCAAAGCAGTCTTGCACTCCTGCAAATCCAGCCTGACCAGCTACAGGACCGGTCCGTCACCCTGCGTGACCACCTCCTCTGGAAACTAGACTCCCCCGACCCCCCCCGAGTCGAGGGACTGGTCTCCCCTCTTGTGAATGTGACAAGCAGCTAGTTTGTTTTTTGTAACTTTTTTCTTTATATATTTATTACACGACAGAGCTGAATGTATGCTGATTTACACTGTGCACATGCTTCTGTACAAAACAAATGCTCGTAGATGCATTGGTCTTTGGAGTTTACAAGTGTGTATCCAGTTTGCTCAATGTGTCAGTGTTGCTATTGTTAGAACTAGACTTTGAAAGAGTTTATTTTATTCAGACGGGGGCGTATAGACACATGTGACGAGTGTTTTGAGACTACCTCAGGAAAATGTTGTTGCTATTTTCAGGTACCTTTTCTTTCTGTTAAATGAAGAGTTGCCCAGTCTAAAACCAAATCCCTGTGGATGCTTTTGGCACCTCAATCACAGACTGAATGTTCAAAGGAGCTGCATAAATCAAAAATATTGAAACCGGTGTCTTGTTACACTGAAAAATGCAAAAGTAATTAGCAAATCGAGCTACTTTATCTGCATGGACTCTCAGACATCCTTACTTAACGGGAGGCGGTCTTTGTCAAATTAACATTCCATGGGTTAAGGTGACAGTTTTGTGGATCTGCGGGATCTTCGTTGAAAAAAGGAGCATATACGGGTATTTTTTACAATCATAGATTGGGGATGTAAAGGCTTTATTGCAGGGGAAGGGGAGGATAGCTAGGTTTGCCGTTTTAGTTTTATTGTTTTTCCTTTTTCGACCAAAGTGTTATGCAATGCTTTTTTCAAAGACCCATTGATGGGTATAGGGGGCTGATAGCTCCACAAGAAAAAAAAAAAGATTTCTTATCAATGAAGGATCAGGATAAGAAATGAATCAATCTGTGTCAGAGGGGAGAAAACCCTCCACTGGACTGACGAGTATGTTGCCGGATTTCATTGTGAACGCTGCTAAACATGCACACGTTTCTTGTGCACACGTATATGCATAGAGCAGATGTGATGAGATTGCTTTTTCCCTTCTGCTTCTTGTCAGATGGCTCGTTTTTTTTTTTTTGTTTTTTTTTGGGCTCCGCTGCCTTCAGTGCCAGGAACTCGATTTGCATTGTAGCTCGCTCTCAACACACGATCACCTAAATTTGAAGGTCCACCGTATACTGTCTGTGTTTGGTTTAAAGGGGTAGCCTGTGAAATCTTTTTGCGTTTTTCCAATTTATTCAGAACAAAACCAGAAAGATGACGCTTGGGTGTTTTTTGAACAGCGAGAGATCTTCATGGCTTCAAAACAAAATGTATTCCCGAACTACTAAGAAGCAAAATGGAACTAGAGACAAACCACTGGATTCAAGTATGAACGGGAGCCGAAAAATAAGCCTGAGTCGACAAAAAAGTGCTTAACACTTGCTGCCTCTGGTTCATTTGAAGCCGGTGTATAGAGAGCGCTGGCTTTCTGTTAGCATATCCAGCTTCAAACAGGTCCGTTCAAAGGTTTCATGCCAGTTTTTAGAGGGATTTAGACTGTTTTCAGGTCTTGTCAGGTCCAATCAAAAGTTTGCACAGACCCAAGACCAGTAGCAGTTTAAGTCGGACCTGACCCAGATCCAAGGGGGCACTAGAAAGTGTGGACCTGAGACTTGGTTCAGGTCTGGTCCTCAGGGTTTTTATGAACTTGCTAATACAAAGATGTGGATTATCACTTTAAGAAGGGATGGATTCAGTTGTGATTAATCCGGGCCATGTCTGAATGAATCCAGGCAAGGTTTTAGAGAATTTGGGTGACTTACCTCCGGCTTGCATACCCTCTGTGACAGATATGCACATTGTTTTAAAAAAAAAGCCATAGAAAAATGGTCTTTATTTTTGAAGTATGAGATGATCATTTCAAACCACTTGAAGTGTCTTCTTGGATTCCTCAAGTGTTTTCTTTTTGCCGTTTCACGATGTACGAACAATTTGAAATGCAGACAAAATGCAGTCCTTGCAACGACTCTCTTTTTTGCACACGACGGTGAGGTTCGGAGACCTTGACCTTTTGACCTCGGCCACTGCCCACCCAGTGTGTTCCTCTCTCTCAGGTCCCTGCCGATCTGAATCTAAACAGGGTAAAGTGAGTGTTATGTATTGCATTCAGAAGTTCCTCAGTGACCATGTTGATGTACTTGTATTATTAGTAGACGTAGGTTCCAGGACATTGTAGGTCCTCTGTAGGAAAGTGTTTTTCTTTTCCACTTTATTTCCCTCAAGGTCCCCACCCTGACCCCCCCCCACCCCTCCCACCCCCTTCATTCAGTGAAAGTGGATGTAGTTTGAAGATGAGACATGCAGGGTGGATTTTTTCTCATGGCATTGGTGATGAACGGAGTGAGAGGCGGCGGCATCTTCAGAATGTCGCCGCAGCTTCCCTTTCCATCCACCTCTCTGTGTGCAGCCTTAACAACACCACCACTCTAATGCAGTGTTCTTTCTTTCAAATGTTTCAGTTAGCCTCTTTTCATCTTTTTGATTTTTATACATTTTCATGTACCTTTGTAGTTATGATGTGAATGTTTTGGGTTTTTTGTTGTTTTTTCATGTATTCATTCAACCCCCCCATCATTTTCTAAAACTTTGAATGATTTTTTTTTTTTTTTTTGGACTTGATTTTTATTAACTCATTCCCTTGTCCACCGTATTTTAAAAAAAAAAAATATATTATTCAGGCGATGTCAGCCTCATTTTATATGGACAATACTGGCATCTTGGAGCCTTTTATGTATTATTTGAATCATTTTACAATGCAAATGTGACGCTTTGGAGACATCTGTAGTTCCCAAAGCTGAATGAATTTACGCTCATTTCGGAGAGATGATATTGTCTCTCTCCATTTTGTAAAATGTGCATCTTTCATCACACACAGGCTTCTGAGGTTCAATGGTATTTTCACCTAAATTACAAAAAAAAAACAGAACAGAATCTAGTTTGTTTTTTGGGGTGGAGGCAGAAATCTCAGAGACCAATACCTCAAAATCTAAGCAGATAAAGCTACAACTGTCTGAACAGCCAGATAGTGTTTTTGTCATTTTGGTGAACTGACCCTTAAAAACCACATCATCTCAGGGATATGTACATTATGTAACAAAAGTCTGCGTGATGAGATGTATCATTAAAAGAAGAAAAAACCCTAAAATCCTTTACCACTGCTGAGAAAACGGCTACAATTGAGTTTCATAGTAGATTTTTCTTAATAAAAAAAAATAGATCTAAATAAATATCAGGTGTCAGAATGTAAAGAGCAAGGGCTTTTTTCCTAGAGTTGCCATTTTGCACTGATGTTTAACTAATCCCACCTCTCTGTAACAGAAACAGTCTGGGAATAGTTTGAACTGTAGCAGAAGTTAGAAGAGAGAGGTTCAGGGTGGTCAACAGCAAAGTCACTTCATCTCAAAGCAACTCCAGGAATGCACTGAACATCACAGAGTGCCGAGATCTGACAGTGGAAGAGGATCTGAAGGGGGATTTTTTTTCTTTTAATGTAGCAGCAAATAATATCAATACCGGCCTCTGCTCATCAACATGAAATAAAAATGTCACCACGGCTACCTTACTGCCACCGCTCTGACTTCCTATACCTGTCATATTTTGATACACATGTGCTGAAGAAAGTGTTTCTTTTTATTTTCTGTGTTTGTATTTTTTTTTTGCAGACAAGGGATATGTCATTTTGCAATTTCTGTACCGAAACTACCTCTTTATTTGTCATCATGTTGCTTTCTTTCAAATAGGTGATTTTTTTCTTTTTTGTCTTATTTATTGGTTTCATTGCACCAATGTTTAATTTTGTGTCTCTTATTTCACTCAGTGACCTCTCAGATTTATAACACGCTCTGATACCTGTTTTCTTCTTTTTTAAAAAATGCGTAAACATGTTGCCTCATAATCCTCTCTACCTCAAGACTGTCAGAAGCTTTTTTATTTTCTCTGACCTCCCGCTGCAAAGTATGTTACACTGAACACTCTTAACTCTCTTGTTTCAGGGATCCTCTTCCTGCTTTTTTTCTTTTTTTTCTTTTGTTGCTTCATTTCATGTTAAATTAGCGTCATCTTTTTATTTCACTTCTGCCCTGTTATCATGAATCCAATACCAATGACGAAAGAATGACAATGTCAGCGTACTGATTACGCGTTCACATGATGCATTCTTGCTGCAGTTAACCAGTGCTTTATTTTCCTGTGTTGACCTTTTCAGAATACATGTTATCTTGTGAATGCCTGTTTGCTGTGTACACTATATTCACCACATGTTGATATGACAGTGTTTTTTTTCCATTGTGCTCCATGATTGTTGTTCATTGGTAAGACGGCTGAAGGTAACATGGAGTGGTAACAGTGGGACTATTATCATATCGGACTCGGTCAATGCAGCTCGGCGATCTGTTGTCAATCAGACAATGTAAATTGTGGTCAAACTGACATCTCGTTGTGTTTACATGCTTTTAGCTCGCTGGTGTGACGCTGTGGCACGCGACAACAGACTGACTTACTGAAGTGTTATCACTGGGGTTGGACTCATATGGCTTTTGAATAGTTAAGCTGCCAGCCTGACTTACTGATATGGAACATCATGGTATCCAACAATAGAGGGAATCTTAGAAAACAGTTCTGCCTTTTAAACAACCTGGCTCTTATTTGCATACTTGCTAAAATAAGATCAAGGTTGTACAAAAGCAGAATTTTAAAGATAAAGCCAGGTTTTTTCCCCTCGTGGTCAGAAAGGAACCATCATCAATCTCTCCTATAACTGGCCAGTACAGGCAAACCAACATATGTGTCCAACCCTAGCACTGTAACACTGTTAGAACCCTGGAAAGATGAGCTCTGAAGCACATGGTTATAGAAAGAGCTTGTAATAATAGGGCTTTTTATTAACATTTTGACATAAAGTCAAGACGTTAATAAGGTATTAAAGCTCTTATTGTAACCGTGTGGTCCAGATCCTGCCACAGTTGACCCGTCTGTTGAGGCACCAGTTTGAGCTTTAAGTTTGCAGACGCACAGGGACCCCCCTTCACCGCTGTTAGAACCGCTGTAGTGCAGGAGCACAAGATGAGAAGAGTTTGGGGGGAGGTAAAAGAGTAGAAATATCTTGACATATCTCAGGGAAGAAATAGTTACACACTGTTACCACCCGTGAACAGACACTTTGAAAACATTGAAATGTTTTTTCTCTTCAGAAATCTCTTGTCTGCTCTTGTTACTTTAACTACCTGTGAAGAATGTGATCCATTACGTGTTAAAAGCATGTTTAGAATGTGTTAGGACTTGAAACCAAATAAATGTGAACGTTATGCAAGTGTACACGGACTGTCTTCCAATTTTTCTGTCCATCTTTGACTTTTATTTCGTGGAGATAAGGTGGTTATAGAAACTGATGTGATGATTAGTCTATTCAGTCAGTGATGCTGAGCTTATTGGTGGATAACCAGGCAGAGGGTATAAAGCCTGAAACTGTGTGGAGTAGAGTTTGGACGTGTTTGTCCCTGACCTGTTGCTCAGCGCACTCCAGTGAATTTTTCATGGTAAGATACTATCATTAAAATTAACACATTAAGTCTATTTCCACATGTTGGCCATTGTTGGTTTTAATCCTGCCATTTACTGCCATGGCAACAAGAAAAACGAGCTGCTGTTCTTTCATAAAAAACACACGATACACAAATAATTATGAATATATTTAATATAGAAGAAAATAAGCATATCGCTCGTAAAAGTAATCTGTTGGTCAATATTCTCAAGATTTTATTCAATATTTTCAAGACCCCCTCTGAGCACCAGCAGCATGCACGCTTGGTCCTTCAGCGTCTCTGGAAGAGTAAGTTGTTTGTGAAGGCTGAAAAAATGTGAATTTCATGTCCATGTTCACATTTCATGTCCATCTCTGCCTATAGCAGTACTCGGCCAAACCCAACTCCTGCTTCCATTCCACTCCTGTACCTTCTGGATTTCACCTGGATGAGCACACCTCTGGTTTCTGGCTCCCTAGCTTTTCCCACCTGAAAACTCACCTGCCTTGCTCTGCCTCATTTATTCCCCTGTTCACAGCTCATCCCCTGCATTCCCCTGGCCAAGAGACTCACCCATTCAAATCAAGTATAAGTAAATTCTTGATTGCACCTATTTCCTGCCTAAATCTCTGTGTTCTGCACCTGGGTTCTCAAAAGCTAGCCCCGCCTAACAATATCCTCAAGATTCATTCCATATTCTCAATATTTCATTCAATATTCTCAAGATTCATTCCATATTCTCAAGTTTCATTCCATATTCTCAAGATTCATTCCATATTCTCAATATTTCATTCAATATTCTCAAGATTCATTCCATATTCTCAAGTTTCATTCCATATTCTCAATATTTCATTCCATATTCTCAAGATTCATTCCATATTCTCAAATTTCATTCCATATTCTCAAGATTCATTCCATATTCTCAAGATTCATTCCATATTCTCAAGATGCATTCCATTTCCTCAAGATTCATTCAAAACCTCAAGATTCATTCCATATCCTCAAGATTCATTCCATATTCTCAAGATTCATTCCATATTCTCAAGATCCATTCCATATCCTCAAGATTCATTCCATATCCTCAAGATTCATTCCATATTCTCAAGATTCATTCAAAACCTCAAGTTTCATTCCATATCCTCAAGATTCATTCCATATCCTCAAGATTCATTCCATATTCTCAAGATCCATTCCATATCCTCAAGATTCATTCAAAACCTCAAGATTCATTCCATATCCTCAAGATTCATTCCATATTCTCAAGATTCATTCCATATTCTCAAGATTCATTCAAAACCTCAAGATTCATTCCATATCCTCAAGTTTCATTCCATATCCTCAAGATTCATTCCATATCCTCAAGATTCATTCCATATCCTCAAGATTCATTCAAAACATCAAGTTTCATTCCATATCCTCAAGATTCATTCAAAACATCAAGATTCATTCCATATCCTCAAGTTTCATTCCATATCCTCAAGATTCATTCCATATTCTGAAGTTTCATTCCATATCCTCAAGATTCATTCCATATTCTCAAGATTCATTCCATATCCTAAGGATTCATTCCATATTCTCAAGATCCATTCCATATCCTCAAGATTCATTCAAAACCTCAAGATTCATTCCATATCCTCAAGTTTCATTCCATATCCTCAAGATTCATTCCATATTCTTAAATTTCATTCCATATCCTCAAGATTCATTCCATATTCTCAAGATTCATTCCATATTCTCAAGATTCATTCCATATTCTCAAGATTCATTCCATATTCTCAAGTTTCATTCCATATTCTCAAGATTTATTCCATATTTTCAAGATCCATTCCATATCCTCAAGATTCATTCCATATCCTCAAGATTCATTCCATATTCTCAAGATCCATTCCATATCCTCAAGATTCATTCCATTTTCTCAAGATTCATTCCATATCCTCAAGATTCATTCCATATTCTCAAGATTCATTCCATTTTCTCAAGATTCATTCCATATCCTCAAGATTCATTCCATATTCTCAAGATCCATTCCATATCCTCAAGATTCATTCCATTTTCTCAAGATTCATTCCATATCCTCAAGATTCATTCCATATTCTCAAGATTCATTCCATTTTCTCAAGATTCATTCCATATCCTCAAGATTCATTCCATATTCTCAAGATCCATTCCATATCCTCAAGATTCATTCCATTTTCTCAAGATTCATTCCATATCCTCAAGATTCATTCCATATTCTCAAGATTCATTCCATTTTCTCAAGATTCATTCCATATCCTCAAGATTCATTCCATATTCTCAAGATCCATTCCATATCCTCAAGATTCATTCCATTTTCTCAAGATTCATTCCATATCCTCAAGATTCATTCCATATTCTCAAGATTCATTCCATTTTCTCAAGATTCATTCCATATCCTCAAGATTCATTCCATATTCTCAAGATCCATTCCATATCCTCAAGATTCATTCCATTTTCTCAAGATTCATTCCATATCCTCAAGATTCATTCCATATTCTCAAGATTCATTCCATTTTCTCAAGATTCATTCCATATCCTCAAGATTCATTCCATATTCTCAAGATCCATTCCATATCCTCAAGATTCATTCCATTTTCTCAAGATTCATTCCATATCCTCAAGATTCATTCCATATTCTCAAGATTCATTCCATTTTCTCAAGATTCATTCCATATCCTCAAGATTCATTCCATATCCTCAAGTTTCATTCAATATCCTCAAGATTCATTCCATATTCTCAAGATTCATTCCATTTTCTCAAGATTCATTCAATATCCTCAAATTTCATTCAATATTAGGATTCATTCCATATTCTCAAGATTTCTTTCAATATTCTCAAGATTCATTCAATATTAGGATTTATTCCATATTCTCAAGATTTCTTTCAATATTCTCAAGATTCATCCTATATTATCAAGTTTCATTCCATATCCTCAGGATTCATTCCATATTCTCAAGTTTCATTCCATATTCTCAAGATTCATTCCATATTCTCAAGATGCATTCCATATCCTCGAGATGCATTCCATATCCTCAAGATGCATTCCATATCCTCAAGATTCATTCCATATCCTCATGTTTCATTCCATATCCTCATGTTTCATTCCATATCCTCAAGATTCATTCAATATTAGGATTCATTCCATAGCCTCAAGATTTCACTCAATATTCTCAAGATTTCATTCCATATTCTCAAGATTTCTTTCAATATTCTCAAGATTCATCCTATATTATCAAGTTTCATTCCATATTCTCAAGATTCATTCCATATTCTCAAGATTCATTCAATATCCTCAAGTTTCATTCCATATTCTCAAGATTCATTCTGTATTCTCAAGATTTCACTCAATATTCTCAAAATTTCTTTCAATATTCTCAAGATTCATCCTATATTATCAAGATCCATTCCATATTCTCAAGATTTCATTCAGTATTCTCAAGATTCATGCCATATCCTCAAGATTCATTCGATTTTAAGATTCATTCCGTATTCTCAAGATTTCACTCAATATCCTCAAGATTTCATGCCGTATTCTCAAGATTCATTTCATATCCTCAAGATTCATTCCATATTCTCAAGATGCATTCCATATCCTCAAGATTCATTCAAAACCTCAAGATTCATTCCATATCCTCATGTTTCATTCCATATCCTCAAGATTCATTCAATATCCTCAAGTTTCATTCCATATTCTCAATATTCATTCTATATTCTCAAGATTTCATTCAGTATTCTCAAGATTTCATTCAATATTAGGATTCATTCCATATTCTCAAGATTTCATTCATATTCTCAAGATTTCATTCCATATTCTCAAGATTTCTTTCAATATTCTCAAGATTCATCCTATATTATCAAG